>JAPTYR010000017.1:30958909-30970214 GCA_029814505.1 Siphamia roseigaster | reverse complement strand
GTTTCCCTCATGCATTATGGGGACTACCGGAAAAAAAAAAACAAACAAAAACAGAACAAATTAATGTATTCAGAAAGCCACCTCATTTGCATAAATGTGCATTCTTCACACAGATTTAGATTTTACTAGTGGAGACCTATATTTATATTTAACCCTTGTGGGGACCCGATTGTTGGTCCCTATGGTGTCACATCCCCATGACGTGACTGTGTAAATAGACTGTAAATAGACGTAAACTGTCCCCATAAAGATATGAATACAAGCACACACACACACAAACACACACTTGGTGCATAAAATACTATGTAAACACTGAGGTGTTGACCACTGTTTGTCAAGTTAAAACACGCACGCACACACACACACACACACACATGCACGCACACGCACACACACACACGCACACACAGGCTGAAGGAGTGGCACTGATGGACTTTCTGTTCCTCTCACTGTTTTTCCAATCTGATCCACTGGAACTGTACCATGGTGTCATGCGTGCTCACGTGCACATACATAGGTTTCTTCTGTTTCTTCGACTCTTTTTCTTTGGGGTAAATCCATACTCTTCTGTTTACCTTGAAGACAATACTACAGTGGTCCTCAAGGCCCACACCTCTCTGCTCTTGACAAATTGAGCTAGTTTAGCAGTAGTTTCACTACTCACTTCAGGGCAAAACACACACACACACACACACACACACACACACACACACACACACGCTGCTGGGCTGAGCTATACACAAGTGTGTTCTGCTTGATCGCTCATGAGCGTCCACTGAGCTGGTACATCAAAAAGAAAAAGAGGAGAGAGAGACAGTTGTTTCCACAGGAGTGAGTGAGTGAGTGAGTGAGTGAGTGAGTGAGTGAGTGAGTGAGTGAGTGAGTGAGTGAGTGAGTGAGTGAGTGACAGTGTCCACTCAATGAAAATGTGTGCTTTTATGTGTGGAAAGCAGCTCACTGCCTCATTTTTCTTGACTCTTTTCTCACAGATCTTCATCACAAAAAGGTCAAAGAGAGGTCTCTGATTATATTTGTGCTCCCAATAGTTTAAAGCTCAACATTGTCAAAACTTCATGTTATTAGCAATGCTTCAAAAAAGAGACACAGTTGACCTGTAATACTTCAAATTTGATTTTAATGAGTTATAATGGATCTTTTTCATATTCAGTCTTCTTTGAATACCACATCATGGCAGCCACAAAGCAACTTCTGTCAAGCTTGCCATTGCCTGACACATCGATAGAAAAAAAAAACAAAACAGTTTGCACATTGTTCCTCATGCATAAAGATATTCTAAAAAGTGCCATTGTTGCTCTACAGTTTGGGGATCTAGCAAGGTTTTGAAGAATTCTTAGCCACTCAAAACTGGTATATATGTAAAAGACTAATATTTCTTGGCTATTCAGTCAATATTCGGGCTGAAGTGAATTTGAAAGAAGTATTAAATGCTTTTTAATTGGTCATCCTCCTGACTGCCTCATTGTTATTTTTTTCCAGAACATATCCCAGTAAATATCTTTTCATAGCCTTTAATTTATACATACAGTATTCACAGCATGCATTTAAAGTGAAACAGCAAGGAACAGAGAGACATCCTACTGGGTTTCCTCCTCTTGGAGTAAATTACCAGCCAGAAGTCACGGTGTCACATAGTGTCAGTTTTTTTATTCCCTACATTTTGGGGCATTCATACACACAAACACACCCTCTAGTCTCATATCTTATTGTTCCCTTGTGTTTGTTTGTAATTCTAACCTTTTGTCCCCTTGAAACTTAGCTGACAATTAAATCATGAATAATTCTGACTTATTATGCTAATTCGTACATTCTCTGTGTCCCTCCTGAACAGGGATGTCTAGAGGCAGTGCTCACAAGACAGGAGGAAGTCGATGGTCTCTCTCCGCTCGCCCAGCAGGTTCTGGAGGAAACCTACATCAGTAGTCGTGTTAGTGTTACTGCTACGCAGCTCACTGCTCGCTACCATTCCCTGCTGCTAAACATCCAGGTGAAGCACCTTTAAAACATTAAAGCATGTAAATTAAGCACATGATATGGGTTTAGGTTCGTGTTATGTGGAGCATAATGTGAGATAAAGACAAAGCTGAAAGTGGAAGATTACATTAAACCTCAGATAAATCCATTCACAGTCAGTATATGCCTCTCTTAGCCCAGCCTACTATATTTTTATGGTTTCACATATCGAGCAATGGTGTATAGATATTTTTATAGTTTATATTAATGTTGTTACAATATTCAAATGATCAAGAGTTCAGTGTAACCTTAAACTGCCCAGAAGCTTCTGTATATATATATATATCATGGACACCAGGCTTTGAACTAGTAAAGATCTTAAGGTAACTTGTAAAATGGTAAAAAAAAAAAAAAGGTAAATTGTAAAAACTAAGTTTAAATGCAAGGTGTTTGTAAACATCTGAGCTCAGTGTATGTCTGCAGTAAATGTTTCCCACAGTGGGCTTCTCCATTGGTTAAGTTGTCTCACCATGGATTTAACTCCATTGAGAGTTCGGACTCTGTTTTTGTAACACCCCACTGGAGGAGCTTTGAGAGTTTTGCCTGGCAGCCCCGCCTGTGTTGTTTCTAAAGTCAGATCCAGCTTCTGTTCCTCTGGGGGAGACTAAAGGAAAATCAATGGGGCTCCTCTGGTCTGGGGCTAAGGCTGTAATTAAACGCTACAGAAGGCAATCTCACACCCGGCACCAGAAGTGGAAAAGCTTTGCCTCCACCACATTGATTTTACACCTACAGTAACACATCTGAGTGTGTGTGTTAATGCGTGTGCACACGTCTTTCTCCCGTTCCCTCACGTTATTCCTCAGTCTCTGTTCCACCCACACCCTTGGCCTCCTCTCTCAAAATTAACACAGCTCGGCATATACCTACAGCCACACCAACGCACACATATGCAGATATGAAACATCCATCAGGATCCATGGATGCCTGTAATTATACTGTGTGAAGTGGGGGCCATATGGGTGTGAGGTGGGAAGCCGTTACCTCTGTCTAGTCAGGAAAGGTGTGCACTCAGCACTATCAACTAATTGGAGCTTCTCCCCACAGGATTTGCAACTTGAGTGAATAATTTGTCAAACCTACAAGAAAACCATCTCCAACCTCATGGTGTTATGGACTCTAGATCTCAGTCAAGTGGATAATGTATCAAAAACATAAAACGCCTCTCCACCTTGTACTGAAGCTATTGACATTCAGCAGATGAAAGGGTTGGAGAAAAACGGATATTTTCAGTTTTGATGCACGATCAGAGAACGGTTGGTCCTTGGTGGCCACTGTAAGACTGAGGCCCATCTCCACATTAAAAGAAAAAGCTACAGACCATGTTTCCTCAGTATTCCCTTGACTAAATACAGTGAAGCTTTTGTCAGTCTTACAACCTACTCCAGGCTACGAAATGAAAATATTTTTTGTTGAAAGCTATTTACCATCATGCTTATCCTTTAAAATTGTATTTTTGATAAGTGATAGTAAGTGATAGTGATAGTAAAAAAAACATGTTAAAATTATTTTTGACAGATTTTGTAATTGCAATATGACTAAACATATTACTGGGAAGGCTAATTTTAGCATGTAATTTTCCGTGAATGAATTGAACAAAAAATAACGATGTGAATTTTGCTTGTGTTTTTACCAAACACATATATGTCCAGGGCTTGTCTTTAGCACCACTTTGATTAATTTATCCTAGATATATTTTGGATAGCAGCACTGTAGACATTCTTTTCAGTATTATGGGTTTCCTGCTGTTTTATAGTGTTGAAAAAAATGTCTTCATTATGAAATGTCTTATGAAATGTCTTCTGCTAATGATGTAAATATACAGATCAAACTTTAATTTTGACCTCTGACAATACTTTTTCAGGACACTATCAAACATCTGCAGGAGGAGCTGAAGAGCATTAAAGAGGCGGAAAACCTTTGCATGTCCTTCACTGACTGGCTCAGCTCAACTCAGAAAAGCTTCACAGTCTTAACTGACAGCTCTGAACCTCTGGACCGGATCGCTATGGAGAAGAAGATGAAAAAATTAGAGGTATCAGTCTGTTTTTACGTGCATGGTTAATTTGTTGAAGCTGAACATTTAATAATTAACTAATTCCATGTGAAAGAAAGAAACAAAGAAATGTTTCAGTGATAAATTTGTATATAGGTGTACAGGAGGTACAGTGTAGAACTCTGAACTGGTTGAAATAAATCAACACAGACATCTGCTGTTACCCAGACAAACTGATGAGTTAGCGAGACTTGTTTTGTAATAGAAAATGTGTGCACCAATATCCAAGCCAGCAAAAACGTCCTTTTGCAGTCTATTTTTCTGCCAAGAAACACAGAGTACCTGCTCACAACATCAAGTGTACACATTTCTTTGGCAGCTATCGTATGCTTGGCCAATTAAATATGCACAGAATTTCTGGAGAGCTAGCAAAATCTGTTCCTTGAATTTTGGATAGCTCTTCAGACAAGATGGTCACTGCAGTAATATTTTCTCTTCATAATCTTTCTGTCTAATGGGCATTGGTGGAAAATTTGCAGAGCCTGCAATGTGAAACAAAATGACTGCTATGGTTTGCTTGGTATACTTTCATATTGAGTGTATAGAGGGCTGGATGAGGATGTGTGTATCGATCGACTCTTTATGAAGACAAAGTGGGTGCAGCTTGAAGAAGTAAGGTAGCAGGGGGAGACCCCCCATAGTGAAGCAGAGGATGAAGAAGCGGTGGTGTCTGGAGCCTGCTGGCATAGACACTGTAATTGATGCGGTGCCCTTACCGCTTCACATCACACGCACACATTCACACACCCAAACACACCCTCACCAAAGCATACTCACACTTCAACTCTTCTAGCACTTCCTTCATATCACAAAACCCTGGTGAAATACTAACTAACAAGCTACAGCAAGATCTCCAACCCGTGAATCCTCTGTGGTTTAGACACTTTTCTTGTACTTTGCTTCTGTACATACAGTATATCACTTGTGTATATTTCTTTGTCTTTCCCACACAGAGACATATTTTCAGACACACATATAGACATTTGCAATACATCATCTTGTGTGAGCTTTGCGCTAATCCCTGTCTGGGATCGATGCGCTTTCTCTGCATAGAGACCGAATACATGCTGTCACTGCATGTGTCCTTCCAGCTCTGCAAATGACACACGAGGGCTGCACCACTTATTCATTCTCCTGTAGTGAGCCCGCCGGGGTTATTCAGTCAGCTCAGATGATTATGCATTGACAGAACAGTTGTCAATAACTATGACAAGGATCATCAGTTCTTCATTGCTTCTTTTGATACTGGGTCCCAGATTTGTAATAGTTTTGCCATTTCCATAAGTTTTTAGTTTAATTCAGTTTTTTTTTTTCTAAATTTGGTTTAGTGATAAGAGTGCACATGTAGTTTTATTTTGAGGAATTGGCCAGTTTTACTTCGGTTTTTTAGTTGTAGTTTTTCAGATATTATCCAAAAAGCTATCATTAACCTTTAACAATAAGTAGAAATGGGGGTTTGTTAGTTTGTGTTCTTGTTATATTCTAGCAGTTGTTAAGTTTTTGTATTTTTGTTACTGAGTTCTAGTTATATTTTTCGTTTCAGCTTTAATAACCCTGCGAATTGTCACTGTAAAGGCCACAGTCAAAAGAAAATTGTGCGTCATTGAAAACTTGATTCTTATTTTTATAGTGTATTCCAGTCATACTTCACCAAAATATAACCTTCTGCCACAAACTGTAAACAGAGCAAAATGCAAAAAAGAACAGGGTCTCTGTTTCTGATTAAATCCTCCTCCCCCTACTTATTTTTAATATCACTGGAATTCATTAATTTTCAAGGGCATTTTTCTCCATGTCCCTGCTGCTTTTGACACCCCTAAGGGTTTCACCTCAAACAGTACACTTAACAGGCCTGTGTTTATATTTTGTTATTAGAAATAATGTGTTCTTTTAGAATGACAAATTTCCCTAGGACAAAAAAGTGAGATGTTGGACAGTTGTGGTTCTTCTTGCTTGTACAGTGATGCTTGTTTGGCTACAGTTTATGTATTCAGGGCAGAGACAATGACAGCAGAGCTAATAAACAGTTCCCAGCGTGACCTAAGTGATGCCATTCTTCCTGTTAGTAGATAATGTGATGAAGATTGCCATCAGTGCACAGTGGATATATTATACCCCATATTGGAAACTGAGAACTGAAGCAGAATGAGAATATGTTTAATTTACAATGAGTGACATCATGCAAAGAAAATGTGTAGGGCTTCATATGTAATGTTCAAACTGTGGTATCTCTTTTGGTTTATTATTGCCAATATAGAAGCTGTGGACCAATGCATTTATAGCTTTCTGTCAATAGCTAATTTCATCCAGACAAAGCATGTGAAAATACACAATGAAAATAGTTTTAGGCCAATTATTTTAATCAGCCAAGTCTACCAAGACAGTGTTCTTTATAGCCCATCAGCTGCTTACTTATTGTAAATAGTTCTCACATCTTGTTGGATTTCAAATCTATATGGAGAGAAAGTTATGGATTTCTTACTTACCACAAATTTCTTGTCTTTATTATATTATGGTGTTGTTTTGAAGGTTGTATCAATTATACGACAAGGGAGCAGTTCCAATATGAAGTGGATATAATGAGCCACAGGGAACTAAAATGACTGTATTAGAAGTGGGCACAGTCTCTCACATATATTTACCCCCTAAATTGTGTGATACTGGTATATATTGAGTGTCTCCAAATAAGGTCAAAAACCAGGGATATTGTTTTTTTTATTAGGATGATGAACATGCCTGGAGCTTCTTTATCAGCTGTCATCATAGATGTGTGCAGACACAAACAAGTCTTGTTATATTATACTATGAACAGCAGTAACTGGATATTTGCGGTTGTTGTGATGCTACTCCCTACTCAAGCAATAATAGACAGATGATGAAAGCTAGATGGCATCCCATTGAGTAATGGTGTGTGTGTCTGTGCGGTATGTTGTGGTTGCCCTGGAAACTCCTGTGGCTACCACTGCCTGTTAAGGGTCTTTATAATTGGGTCCTCCTTTCATATTATTCACTGTGGTTTCTCCACACCATGACCTCCCAGTCTTCTCCACATCTCACCAAGCTGGTTTCAGCCTACCTGATGGGTTCAAAGCATTCAAATGCACTGCCAGGATGGATCTGGGCGAACAGGGCAGCATGAGAGGTGAAGGACAAAAAAATTAATGAGAAGTGCTTGAGTAATATGAATGTTAACCTTGAGGTCTAGAAAACTATTACCTGGTATAAATGTGTAATCATTGTTGAGAAAATATGTTCTTGACAGACTGTTGTGTCCAGTATTATAGTTTTGAATTAAGTGGTGTAAAATTGGTTGGGTAAATGTGTATATAATCAATTTCAAGGAAAAGAACTAAAAAAAAATACTCAAAAAGTCTATATTAGCATGGAAGTATAGTTAAAATAATGAAGTCAAGGTCGACTGGGTTGGTCCCTTTAATGACTAAATTAATATGTATGACACAACGAGATTGTTAACAGGAATTTCTGTGTTGTCACAGTGTTTTACTGGTATCGCTGCTTGAGTTGGAGCTATTTTGAACTACATTAGGTCCAGTGTTTTGTACACTAGATCAATAATCCAAAGGATCTTCATATGATTAACAACGGACAGAAAAAAGACAGAAACAAAGCTTAGATGCACAAATGTGTTGTTTGGGGGCTTTTTCCCCCCCAAAATCTTTGATTTTTGGTGAGATATTAGATGATTTGCACATTTGCTGAAAGGAAACCATACAAATACCTCATAATTGTCATTTAGTACTGTACTTTTCAATAGTCTTAGTCCCATTCCACCAGTGTTTGCACTGTCGTTTAGTAGGATGCCATGCTGTTTTCATTACGGTTATAACACTATATCAGCACCTGTTCTGAGGTGTGCTTCTGTTTTCTCTTTTTAGTTTCTCCAGTCTGAGCTCCAACATGGTCACAGTTTCTTGAAGTCCCTGAGGGAGAAGGCAGAGCAGGCGGCAGGCTTCCTGAACGAAGCTGGTGCTGAGACGTTAGGAGGGGAGGTGGAGGCTCGGCTGGCCCAGCTGGAGGAGCTCGCCAGTGGTTTAAGACAGGAGCACAGTTTTCTGGAGCGGGCATTACTGCTGGCGAAGGAGTTCCAGGACCGTTACAAGGCCCAGGCCCAATGGCTGGTTGAGATCAGGGCTGTGCTCAACAGCCCTGTGGAAACCAAGGCTGAACTGTACCAGCGGAGAGCACAGCTGGCCAAGTACAAGGTAAAGCAGCACTTAAATATGTCCACATCTTCAACATTTGACCAGTATGTAAAATCATGAACATTAAGCCATATGTAGGATTTCATTATTGCTGCACTTAGCTCCTGCTGCCTTTGTGATGGTAAAACGACTAAGTGAATTTTATTATGTTAATGGTCCACACAAGTATTCAGACATGTGCAAGCCCAATCTTACCATAAGTGAATTTATGTGTTTACAAACCCCTTACCAGACCATGTATTTTCTTTTTATAGTAACCATGGTGTGCTTTAGATATGGGTGCAGCAATGGCAAACAAAAGATTCACGTCTTTGAAAACAACAAAAACAAATGTGCAAAAAGGCTTGCTTTCAGTCTTTACTTACAAAAATATAAATAAAACTAGGGTGAAATCTAATGCATTCTACATAGAGTACTGAAAATAGAACATCAGAAAGGCCAATTTTAATAGATTTTACTGGATCATACATAGTGGTATTTTAATGTTGAGCCTGATGAGGCTCATTTTAATTACTGCTTGTGCCACTGGGTAGATTATTGTCTAATAATACTAATGAAGAGCAATTTTCACCTTCTAATGTTGTGAAGTATAAGTAAATACTGTATTAAGTTGCACAAGACTTAAACCCTTAGGTAAAGCAGAAGTATCTCAAGTACGTATTGCAACCGTAGTATTGCAACAGCGGGTCAGTGTCAGACAACAAATACTTTTACTCAATTACTTAATTCATCCCACCTCTGACTGTCAGGAAAGTACAACATAGTAAAACATGCAATACAATTAGTGGCCTCTATCTATTATGTTCAGTCATTACTGTATTGTCCCCTTATGCTGTTATATATTCAACAGAAAGGGAAATGTTTCATATAAAGTGGAGTTTAACTTGGATTGGGAGAATGGTAGTTCAGCATGGTTCATTTTTAGTGTCTGTTTTGAAAGGCAGCAGTTAGGGCTCATTATATTGAAGGTGTTCACATCAGTTAGTAAATGCTTTTCCATTGACCCTCAAATATCGCAAATAGAACTTGTTCATAAAAATTTACCTAAAAGAACAATTTCGAGAAAAATAATTTTTCAGTTAAAAGTTTTTGTGCTGGCAAGAGGTGGTTTTTCGGGCATATCGCAAATGGTATATTGGGCAAAACTGCAATGGAAAGACCTTTTTTCCAGTCAGGAGAATTTAAAAAATGGAAGGTGATGGATGTTAGAAGAAGAAGAAGTTTGAAGACGAGAAGAAGAAGAGTTTGAACATGAACATGGTTTAACTGAGCGTCTGAAGGATGAGCCCTGACAGCATCATGTGGAAAGGAAAGAGCAGAGTTTAACTTCACGCACAGACTATTCCTCACAGCTCCATCTGAAATCACTTCAGTACCCACAGTCAAGAGGAGAACACACAGATAGAACACTTCCTGTCTTCACAATAAAAGTATTACGTGTTATATCCTGTCCAGACGTTACGCACTTGTTTTTTTGACATTTAGTAAATATTGTTAAAGTTTTGTGCATAGTTTGTTCAATGGAAAAGCAACTAGTGATGGTCAGCAGTGTCACAAAGATTAATTTTAACCCAGTTTCAGCCAACTTGCACGTCACTCTCTTTTACTATTTAGAAATCATCTACATTGTCTACATAATAGGATGTTATTAATACACTCATTCATATTAACATATATTGACATTTACTCGTCTCTACAAGATGTTAAGATATTTAGTTACTGTTCTTTTTTTGCTTCAGGCATTGTTGCAGACAGTTCAGTCCCATGATGGATCCATCAGGTCTGTGGTGGAGAAAGGTGATGCTCTGCTGGCTTCTGTCCATTACCCCTCCATCAGAGACAGAATGAACAGACTGCAGAATGACTACACTGAACTGTGTAACACCGCCATGGTGAGGAAAATTATAATGCAGGAAATTAATAATGCAGAATATTCAGAGAGAACAACCTGTTCATGCAGCAGCCATAGTTGAGACTTAAATATCACAGACAGGTTAGAGATGGTTTTTAAATACATTTGTTACGGCTACTTAATTGTAAACGATGCTTATGTTATGTGTTACAGGCCCATGTGGAGAATCTGGAAGCCCAAGTAAAGGAACAGGAAGCTTACCACAATGAGCTTCAGGAAGTAGAGCGCTGGCTGCTACAGATGTCCAGCAGGATGGTGACCCCTGACCCCACAGTGGGCGGCAGCCTGGAGGCCGCCACACAGCAGCTGGCCAGACACAAGGTGACCAGTTAGAATACGTCAGTTTCACACATGATTTCAAAGTGGGTTAAACAAGAGATAAATACTGCACCTGTTTCCACCCTCAAGCTAATTCTTAGACTTTAGATTTGAGCTACTTTTGTACCTGTTCATTATATAATAATTATCATAATGACAGGGTTGGCCAATGTTATTTTTTTCTGTGCTAATACCAGTTATTATTGAATGAGGAGGCTGATAACGAAGATAAAGAATCCTATTTAGATCGACCAAAAATAAATTTAAGACAACTTCAAAAAGATTCATAATTGAAATACTTTTAAAGATAAGATAAGATTTCTCTCAAACCTCACCCCAACTTTCTGTTCAATAAGAGAGTGAGAGTGGTGATCAAAATGAGCAGCTCAATAAATGATAGAATGGGGAAAAGCTGTGAAATAGAAAAATGCTACATTATTTTCAAGTTTTTTCACACCAGTTGAATTGTACAGTACACGTTAATGCTCAATTCTTGTTGGCATCACTGGGCACACAAGACTTCTGCATCTAATCTTCGCTTTTGTTTTAAGGCTAATGTTAAATACCTAAATATGTTAAATACACCTGCTAAAAGCAGGTGTATTTGGATATGAGTGACCGGTATAATTACAAATCACTGATCAGAATCCCTAAATTTCCCTAAAATACCTAAATTTGATTCCTGCACCATTAACACACACACACACACACACACACACACACACACACACACACACACACACACACACACACACACACACACAC
>JAPTYR010000017.1:30941829-30958809 GCA_029814505.1 Siphamia roseigaster | reverse complement strand
GGCGGGGGTGTGTCCCTGTTCGTGGTGCTGATTGGCCAGGGATAGTTTATACGAGTCGGCAGCCTGAACTCCGTGCATCTGCGTGGCTGCGCTTGGCTCCAGAGACGACACAGTCTCAATGCTTCTCCCAGCCTATTATTAGATCTACAGTACAAGACACTCTTTTTTGCCGTGCATATGTTGTATTGAAGCAGTGTATGTTATTTAAGCACTGCATATGATATTATTGTTTTAAAAAAAAAAAGAGAGGTGCAGAGAGGGAACTTTTCAGTGCGAGAAGCAAAAGGGGTGGGGCAGTCGCCCCCCTACAGGTCTATGTGTGCACGTGCCTGGCACCACACTCTGAATAGTGAAGTAAGTGAGAGGAGCATTAAGTCACTTTGTTTTAATATTTTAACACCTGCACAAGCTATACAGTTGTGAATAGAATAGAATAGAATAGAATAGAATAGAATAGAATAGAATAGAATAGAATAGAATAGAATGCAATACAATAGAAAAACAAAACTCAATCACATCAGTACTAGTATTTATAGGACTTATGTATGCACAAATGTTGGCTGGAGACACAAACACCTTACTAATAGGCTCACATGTAAAACTGTCACAAGTACAAAAAAATAAGAGAAGAGGTTACATAGACTGAGGGTCAGAAGTGGTGGTTAAGTTTATTAGTATTATATGTGTATTTATTGTTTTTGTAGGAAAATGTCACATAGTTTGTATTTCAGCTAAATATCAAATAAAACTAGTACCTTTTAATTATATTTCAACAGAAATCACTCTTTTTTGCAATAAAGCAATACTATAATAAGAATTTATTTTTTCCATTTCACTATTGATTCTTATATTGATTATCTGCTATAACAGATATCAAAAAGGCTGCTTGATTAGAGGCAAAATTAATTGGAAAATTCTAGAAAAAATATATTTATTTTAAAATTCTGAATGTCACATTTAATAAGTTGAGTTATTATATTGCAATGTGTAACTTATTTAATGAAACGTGCACACCAAAGTCATAGTCAGTTATCAGTAATGTCGTTCTGTTCTGACTTCCAGTGTCAGACGTGTAATGGTGGACTTGTCCACTAACATGTCCCTGGAGACTTTCTCCATATGATTCTATTGCATTCATTGCATACATGTCTAATATGCCATTGCTTTGTCCTTCACAGGCCATCATGGAGGAAATAGCAGGCTTTGAGGACCGTTTGGCGGGTCTGAAGGAGCGAGGAAACCACCTGGTACAAGGCTGCAGTGACCGCATGCAGAACAGGCTGAGACAGCAGGTCCAGGCTCACCAGCAAGGCACCAGAGACAGCTACTCCGCCATCTGTAGCACAGCACAGAGAGTGAGTGAAGATGAGGAGAGGGGAAAGGGAGGGGGCTGCAAGAGAGGGAAAGATGTGTCTTATGCGTTTCAATCAGTTGTATGTACAATTACAAATGGAAACCACTTATAGTGATCACAGTTTCAGTGATCAAGCACTTGGATCATAAAGCCTGGAATGGAATTGTCTACATACAAATGCTGCTTGTCTGATTTGGCTGTAGCAATCGGAGAATCTACTTCGAGTATTCATTGTATGTATTTCTGTACCTGGAACAGGCACCGGGTGCACTTTAAAATTATTTTATCTCAATGAGAGATGACAGAAAATGATTACGCACCAGGAAAACACCTGTGGTTGAAGCTACCGTCGTCAAAAGGATTGATTATCCTGGTCACAATACGCCCCCTAGAGAGGACCTTGGTGAGGAAAAAGGCGAGAACATTGGCAGTGTGCCTAAGATAGGACATTTTTACATTTTCCATGCATTGATTTTTAGAATCTGAGTGAGGAGGTTTCTGAAGCGGCGATCAGGCTAACGCTCTGTTCATGTCATATCATTTGAAGTGTAACTATGGCAACTAAGAGGAAATGGTATGAAGATATAATGTTACAATCTAACAAAAAGCAAAAATGTTGTAAAAGAAACACCACTTGTAACAGTTCAAGATACATGAACTTCATAATCACCAATAAATTTGAGTATTAGTCCAACATTTGAGTGACAAATGTTAGGTTATAATAAATCAGTTCAACACAAACAGATGTGGTCGCCATAAACAATTTCCACATCAATTAGTTATGTTTTGTGTATCTTTCTGAAATGTGTAAAACATGTAGGTCCATCGGATAAGATATTTATTTGTCCAATAAGGGGAAATTTCAGGTTTACAGCAGCAAGATTATCACACAGTACACAAGAGTAATCACTTATAAAAATAAATAATTCTATTTAGAAGATATATTTGTTAATTTATATATATAATTTTAATATAAATATATATTCACATTAATATAAAATATTGCACTGTTATTGGATGGATTGCACTGTTAATGGATGGGCTTTATTGCGCAGTTGATTTGGAGCAGTTTCTGTTGCAGTTTCTGTTGCAGTTTCTGATGTATGCACGTGTGGATATGTACATGCCCATATATGCAGTACTATGCAGTACTGTGCACATCAATGGTGTTAATTTTCTGACGGCCTACGCATCCACTTAATCCTAACCCATTCTGACACTTAACCCCCTCTCTCAAGACAGCCCTTTACTGCCAGTGTAGAGGGCACGACCAATTAAGGCTGCCAAAGTGGAGCTCACCAGCAGCCACACTCAGTCAGCCTCCACCAGCCAAAATCACTAACTCAATCTCCCCATATTAATCTCTGCATATCCCCTGTCAACTTCACTTTTTCATGCCTCAGCCAAAAAATGGTCACACACCACTATTCAGTAGATCTGGCGGGTCCTCTAATCCAGCCCCACTCTGTCATTTTGGCAACCCCTACTCTGTCATCATAGTCCACGTCCCAAGGCACCACCTCCACAACCACTCGCACATGCAATCTGGCATTGTGTGATCCAGCCACACTTTACCACTACGCCGCTGGCTTCTCTACAACTGTGCCCCCAGTGTTAGTGCCAACTATGTCCCAGTGCAGCACAGCTCTAATATCCTGCCTGCTACTTGCCACAATGCCAACCTTCTAGCCTTCGCCAAATATACTTGGCAGGTTGCCAACACCGGGTACCCCCTCCTTTTCTACTCTTTCAGACTCTCATATTAACACTGTCAGTCAGACCTTGCTGTTTCACTCTCCCCTGGAGGATATGGACGCCTCCACATCCAACACCTGTCGGATACTGCACCACAGAATTGACTTGGTCTCATGGTTTTATCTTTTAATGTGGCATTGTTTTGCTCGACATGACTTCGAAGCCATTTACTTGTCATGTAGCTTTTGTTTAGTAACCCTCTATTAAAGTACACGTCGTAGCCATTAATTTGCATACATATTGATGACATATTAGCTCTTCATTTGTCATTATCAAGCACTTGTTAATAACTTGTGCTGAATGACCATACTTTCAACTCCTAGACTATTAAACCAGCATAAAATGCCCTAATTACTGCTTACTGATCGGTAGAAATCATGGTAGATGAATATACTTTTCCTCAATATTATTACCTTATCAGACCCATACTGTGCAAAGCATATTAACTGTGTGCTATCAGTCAATATGCTACTAATATATATGCTAATGAGCAGGTAGTTGGTGACTGTGAGTGCTTTAATATAAAGGGTTCTGATTTGTTTCAATTTGTATTTATATTATTGCATCTCAACATCTATTCAATATTGCTTTGGGTTTATTATTTTTGTTTGAGTGCAGTTGTCAGGTGGCACCAGTTCAGACAAGTGTGGCTGAATCACACAATGCCAGAGTTTGATTTGCTTTCTTTCTTGTGTCTTCCAGGTTTATCAGAGTCTGGATCATGAATTGCAGAGACATGTTAGTCTGCAAGATACACTGCAGCAGTGCCAGAGCTGGCTGACCTCTGTCTCAGATGAACCAGAGCCTCCCACACATTCTCCACTCACTCTGGAAGAGGCGTTACAGCAGGTCAGTCAACATCCACCCACTCATCACTGTGTGAAAGGTACTATTATGAGGAGCGATGTCATACATTGGAACCAATTGGCTGGTTGTCTTGATGTATTTTAAACACATTGCTGTTTAACTCATCTAGTACTCCCCAAAATGTGAAAAATGAAGCCTTGGTTTTTCATCTGTGCTGTGTTTGTGACAGGTTAAGCAGGAGCGGGCTCTCCAGGAACAGGCCAGCACTTACCTCCAGCTGGTGTGTTCAGCCTGTGACCTGTCAGAGCCAAGGGTCAGGGAGACGGCAGCAGCTATTCAACAGGTCAAACTGCAGGTAGGATCCCCTCAGCAGGTCTGAAAATCAGACAAACAGCTATAGTCCAGGATCGTTTAGTCACGTATTAATTCTTTTCATTTTGGTTTTAGATTTCGCTTTTGTTTTACAAATACATTTGTTATCTTATTATTTAGAGAACCTGGCAAGTAGTTTCACTTTTTAAATAATATTCTTAATTATTCATTCATATTAATCAACTAATTTAGTTTTTCGCATATTATCATTTAGAAAAAAAAGTTTAAAAAGATGCAAGAATAACATCAAGTATCATTCACAAAACCAGTGTTTATTAATGGCCCCTTAATGTGAAAAATCATTTTATTCGTGTACATCATGAACTCAACAACATATAGGTACAACGGACATAAAGTTGACGTTACATGCAATTCATTATATTCAGCTTGAGTTCTGTCGATCATTATATTCTATTGTGTGTTGTGTTGTTTTAATTTTACCAAATTATTTTTGCATAGCTAGCTTAGAAAATATGCTGCTGTGACCATGGCTATTATTGCAGCATATCATATCAACTAACAAGAAAATGTGTTTCTTAATTGAGATTGAGGATCGTATGATGCTTTGTGAGGAAGTTGCCGACAGCTGGAGGGACATTGAGGAGCAGAAGGCAGATTTGGAAGTTCAGCTCAGAGAGACTGAGCAGCAGCTCCAGAGTCTCACCAGGAGACCTGCTGAACTAGAGCAGAAGATTGCACAGAACCAGCTGGATAAAGCACAGGTCTGTTGATGTTATTAGTCTAAATAAGAAAATAAACTCAAAACATTAAGACTGAGTGTTTATCAGTTTTCTTCTTACCTGCAGGAGTTCCTCCAGCAGATTAGGGAGAAACAGTCTGAGGTAAGCCATTTGAATGAAGCGATTTGTCGGCTGACAGACGGGCAGAACTCCCCTGTCCTAGAGGAGATAAGGAGACTCAGGAAAAGCTGGATGGAAATGGGCCAGCGGGCCGAAGAGCTGGAGGCCCAGAGAGGGGAGGACATGCAGAGGAGTGGGGAATACCAGGAGAGTGTGGTGGCTGTGGAAGAACTTTTCCACCAAGTATCCAGGGAGTGGGACTACCTCGCGAGGTATTAATGTGGAAATTTTTACATTGTTTAAAAGTACTGGACAATTATTTACAAACAAATTTGTCATTAAAGAGTAACTATATATATCTTCCAACCTTCATCCCGGGTTTCTACAGGTCCTTAAAATCATTTTGTATTATTTTTCTGGTCAAATTTGATATGCCTCGAAAAATATTTATTAGATTATGAACTTTTATAAAGTTCTTCCAAAGGATTTGTTATTGATCACACTACAGAAAAACAACACAGAGAAAGCAACTACAATATAAACTGTCTAGTCCACTCACATTTTATTAAGACACATTGTATTGTGTCTCAATGTAGTGTTTCTTCTCATCTAAAAATAACTGGCTCTATAAATAATAAGCCAGCAGTGTTTTTCTAAATGGTACATGCCCTTTTAAGGTCAACAGGATCTAAATGAATAACAAAAATAGGCCATTCATTTATTCCATAGCTATCTTTAAAAAGGTCTGTTAAAAGTCATACATTTAAGTTGTTGAAACCTGCAAAAACCGTGGTGAGTGGTGTAAATCAAAAAGTCAATGACTGTGTGTCTATTTTTATAGTAGTTTGTCAGCTTGTTGTTGAATCTGTTTCCCTATGTGGTTCTCAGGGCAGACACAGAAAGTACAAGTGAGCATCTGGAGGCTCTGAGGAAGCTGTTCAGTGATCTAGAAGAACAGAGAACAACTTTAGAAGAGCTGAGGGAACAGAGACAAGCTATTCTGCCTCGACTTAGCCTGCTAGACAAGGAGCTGGTCAAACAACAGGTGAGAAGAGATAAGATATTCCTTTATTAGTTCCACTAGTGGAAATTTTAGGTTTACAGCAGCAAGATTATAGCACAGCACCCAAGAGTAATCACTTCTATATAAAATATACAGTTGTTAACTTTTTTGTTTTATTTATTTTTTTAATATATACACAATCTACACATTAATATAAACTATTGCACTGTTTTTGATGGATTACACTGTTGATGGATTTATTTATTTATTTATTTGGATTTATTGCACAGTTTATTTGGAGCAGGTTCTGTTCCAGTTTCTGTTGTGTAGTCTGACAGCTGTAGGAAGGAACAAGCTGATATACCTCTTTTACACACTTGGGAGTGTTTCATTCTGTCACTGAAGGAACTCCTTAGTGCAGTTAGTGTATGTTTCAGAGGGTGGGAGTCTCAGGCTATGATGAGAAACGTAGCTTTACTATGTTAAATGTGTATTGTCTAATGCATGAACGAAGAACACTTATCAGTTTTGTATTTGGGTATATGTTTATGCTGGGCTACTACAAATATTTGAACAAATTTATTGTTAGAAATTTATGATGGTGCAGATGTGTTGTATCCAGATTCTTGTTGAAACAGTTTCATTCAATTCTGTCTTTCATCAGGTGGGTCACCTGGAGCAGCGCTGGGCTCAATTGGAAGCCCTGATTCAACAAAAGATCCGGGACTCTGCTCAGACACTAGAGGATCTGGCACGGGTGGAAACCCAGTTGAAGGAAGCACGGGATTGGGTGGAGGAGCAGCGGCCTGCCCTCACCTCTGCACTGAAGAGCAGCCCTCCACCTGATCTGGCCCAGAGCTTCCTGTTTGACCATCTGAGTGTGTGTGTAGAACTGGAGGCTCGTCAGCAGCTGCTGGGTCAGGCAGTGAACGAGGCCCAGGCAGTAACTGTCAGGTTGGGGCTGAGTGAGAAGAGATTCCTGCAGGAGCTCGTTGAACATGCACAGACGGAGGTGGAGGCTCTGGGGGCACGGGTTTCCCAAAGGAGGAAGTACCTGAGTAAGGTAAACAGCTGGACTTGGTGTTAATTAGGCCTCACAGAATGTTTTTACTGAATTTCTGGGGGGGGGGTTCCATCTTGGATGTAGTTTCAGATAATTTTACAAGAGAAAAGTAGTTTTAACTTAATTTTGAAAAACATATAGTTTTAGTTTTTAGCTAGTTTTCTGGGTAAGGTGGGATGAAAGAAAGCTTTACATTAAGGATGATGTACAGAAAGGACTCATATTGTGGAATGCACTAATAGGATAAACCTGAATATCTTTGAAAAAGTTTGATACATTTTTACTAGACTGTTACTGATCATTTTATTCTTTAGTTTGATTTATGTAAAATAACCTTAAATAAATAATAAAAATAAATAAATCCAGTGTGGTGCTTTAATGGTATTTTTTATTTTTTTTTCACCGAATTTGCAGCCCTGTATTACTTATAAGTAATACGTAAAGTAAAATGACTTCATAAGCATGACCAGTACTGGTACAAGAAACTATGCATTCCAAAATATTTATCAGTGTTTGACTCGCTAAAATTAATTTATATTTATCTCTTCCTTTCCAGGCCTTCACAGAGAGGACACAGTTCCTTCAAGGCCTGGGTAGAGCACTGTCTTGGGTGCAGCAGCAGGAGAGGAAGGTTTTGTTAGATGACCACATCGCACTCCTCCCTGAAGACCTGACCAAACAGGTGGCTGCATGCCGGGGGGTCCACAGTGGCTTACGGGCATACCAGAGGGAGCTTGCATCTCTCTGGACACAAGGACGTGAGCTGGAGAGAGATGCCACAGACAAAGAGAGAGAAGAAACTCTAACAAAACTTCAGGAGCTCCAAGTAGTTTTTGAAGCAGCCCTTCAGAGAACAACACAGCGACTCACAGACTTGGAAAAAGCCTTAACCTCTCGAAAGTATTTCCAAGTTGACCTGGATAAGACTTGCCACTGGTTGAGACAAGCAGATGCCATAACCTTCCCTGAAATCAGTTTTAGCAATGTCGATGATAGCTTGGAGCTGCAAACACAACTCTCAAACTTTCAGAAGGTTCTAGAACAAGCTTCAGAGTATGAGAACCTTCTCCTTATAGTCCAAAGAATAGGTCAGGAGATTCTTCCTACTCTGAATGAGATCGACCATTGCTACCTTGATGAGAGGTTAAATGCCTTGCCTCAGCAGTACAACACCATCTTAGCTCTAGCCAAAGAGAAAAAAGACAGAGTCCAACAAATCATCCTGGAGAGAAAAGAATTCAGCACTTTCTTCGGTATCACTCGTAATGCACTTGAGGAGCTCCAGGAGCAGTTTGACAATCTGGACAAGCAGACTATCAGAATCAATGAAGAGGATGTTTTACAGCTGATAAATGAACACAAAAATATTAAAGAGAGTTTATTCCATATTAGCCCTGCTGTAAGAGAACTTAATGGTAAGAATGAGATGTTTATCAGTAGGGGTCAGCAATACAGAGCTGAGGAGACGCAGCAGCTAATCAGCCTGCACAATGCACTGAAGAGGAAAAATGATGAGAGACTTAAAGACTTAGACGAATGCTTGAAAACAGTAGTTGAACATAACAGAGTATTAGAAGAGTTGGATTCAGAATTGAAGTCTGTGAATGAGAAACTGGACACACTAAAATCAGACAGAGAAACAGATGCCATGGACAACATCACAACTCTTTATATGCTGCTGGATCATCTGAACGGTGTGAACGGTCAGACTGAAGAATGTAACCAACACACTAAAGGCCTTGATCTGAAGTTTGATCCCACTGCTTTTCAGAAAGTTACCTTACAACTTGAATCACTGCAATCTGCACAGTACAAAATTAAATGTTTTATCGAAGAAAAAGAGAAGGATATTGCAAAGAGTAAGCAATTCACAAAGGATTATGATAAAGTGTTGGGGAGGTTGATGACTTTAAAGGTCAAACTGAAGGAGCCTTTGACCCTTACTGAGGTCACAGTTAAACAGGTACAAGAGGAAATGCGGAGACTGAAAATTGTGGAAGAAGAAGTGGAAAGTGCACTGAGGTTGACCAATGTGTTGGCCAGCCGAGGACAGGAAGTTTCTCAAATCAATGTAGAAGAGAAGCTACAGAAACTGGCAAAGGTGGAAGCAGTAATTCAACAAGAACGGAGCAAAAAACAGGTGCGTTATGTATTCATGTGTAATTTCTGTCCATCAACCAGTATTTGTGTAAGTGTAACGGGTTACTGATAACTAGTTACCCTGTTGAAATGAGAGAATAAAAACATTTAATTGCTCCATCAGAGCAACTAAACATTTTATTAGTTTTATAATAAATACTTTGATCATCCCTGCATAGTCTTTATTTTAATGTTATAGGCACGGTAACGTCTTCTGATTTTTAAAAGGAAAATATTGCTGAATTTCTGCAGCTGAAAAACATCCTATCTGACAATATAGGTGCCTACATTCACTGTTGCCCATTAAGTTAGGATAAAATATGTGTATCTCTTCCCATTAAATGATTAATAATGTGATTTATTCTTGATAAAGTGTAATTGGGACTCAGTATATAATCATGACACCATATTAAAGGTGATTACTGATGTGTATAGATGGGAACAAAAAGAGGAATGTGTATGAAGTCAGTCCAACTTGATTGACAACAGTGTATAAACATTTTACTGAATGTGAAAAGAGTATAATCTATATTTTAATTTGCAACTGTAATTTATTTACATTCATTAATATATATTTTTGTTTATAGGAACTGTAACAGACCACCAAATACTACTTCATCTTTTTTAAACTCATAGTGATACAATATGTGATAATACAAACTAAAAAAAGCCATCTAAAAAAAAAAAAAATCACTGTGCTAAAGAGTTTTAATTTAACAACTATTTAAGCCAGTTATGATTTAAACCTACTGAATATTATTTTCTGTCTGCAGTTCTTCCAAGCTTTTAATATTAATAGATTCAGGGAGACTGAAAGATCTAAGAGAGTCTTTAAAAATGGCATGAAATAAAAAAAAAAAAAAGAAAGCAATAAATGATTCATTTATAGATAATGTGCTGATTTAATCTGGTTAAATGTTCCATTTTGTTGAATAAGTAAAAGTCATAATGACATTGCAAAGATTTTCTTTTCTGAAATGCATCCCTTTCTGAAAATCTACTATTAAATAAAGCACTTGCCTACATATAACCACCATTTTAACCAGAGTGTAACTCTGTTTAAAGTTAGGTACTTTCAGTCAATATTTATGTTTAAAAATGTGCTTGTGTAAGAATATGCAATTAGAACTTCAAATTAATTAATTCACCTTTTTCTTGTTGTAGCTGGCTGTGGATCAGACTCTTTCCTTGGTCCAGAGGCACTACTTATCTGTGCAGGCTGTGCAGAAATGGCTTGGCTGTGCTGCAGCTTTCCTCCAGAGAGCCAGCTCTGGAGTGGAGCTCGACAACCAGACAGATTGTATCCAGGATTTGGAAGAAATTTCAGCTCAGGAAAAGAGCTTCACAGCTGCCTTGGAAGAGATGAGGACTTTGGATACTCTGCTGGTGGAATTTGTAGATCCAGGAACCATGAGTAAAATCAGAGAAGATGTTGTAGAAATGAAGCTGAAAAGCAAAGAAGTCAAACAACAACTGGGTCTTCACAAAGAGAAGCTACAAAGGTGTGTGAATGTAATCAGGGGTTAATTAAAGCACTTTATGGTACAGTCTGCAGAACAAAGCAATATTAGTATAAAGACAGTACTTACAGATTATTGCATTAATGTAATATAATCTGAATATAAATATTTGCTTGTATAAATCTCAGGTGTGCAGTTCTGTGGGTCTCCTTTCAAGATGAGAAGGACAGAGTGATTGGACAGATGAATGATACAGAGAATAAGATGGCCACATTCACAACAGCCAAGGCTGTTAGTATTCAACAGGCCGAAGACAAGTGTCAGCGCTATAAGGTGAGACATAAAGCGCCTTTTTTCAAATGAGAATACATGAACGGTTAGTGTGTATTTACAACATGAAACCATGGATAAACTGTGGCTATTACAGTAGTTGGCCAGACTATAGGACTCATTTATGAAATCAAATGTGTATCATCTTTGGTCCACAGTCTCTGATGGCTCACATCGACCTGTTGGAGTTACATTTAAATGCTGTGAGAGAGAAAGCAGGAGAGTTAGAGCAGATCATCTGTGAATCAAGCACAGTTGTGACCAGTCACTGTGTGTCATCGCTATGGCAACGCTGGACCAAACTCTGCAGTGTGGCCAGAGTCCAGGAGAGGGCGCTGGAGGACACTGTGAGAGAGTGGAGGAACTTCACAGAGAAGGTGAACAGAAGATGCAGCACATTTAATTGCACAAGGTTTATCCCATGTTTCTCTGTGTCTGTTCCAAGTATACATTCATGGAGCTATTAATATTTGTGCTATGTATGTTTATGAACCTAGCTTTCAGTAGGCGCTTTCCCATTGTAGGAACCTTTTGTAATGGCTAGAACCTTTTTAGTTCCTGGAACCTTTTTTCCTGTGTTCCCACAGCATAGGAACTACATAGTTCCTACAACCTTTTTCGCACCCACTCGCAGGCAGGGTCTTTTTTGGTTCTATAGGAACTATATGATGGAAGTGTTTGGTGATTTGTAGAGCCGATACCCCACCTATTTCCGCATCTTGCAGTACCAATACTTCTTGACATTAGACACTGTATTTAACCATCCATTCCTGCGATGCAGAACTTAATCTATGTGGCCTCCTTGTTCTCCATTCCAGCTTATAGTAGCACTATCTTCTACTTCCTTTTGTGTTTTTGTTGAATTTGAAAACACATCCTCACACCTGGTGCGTCGGGCTTGCTCTTATATTTGCCGTGAACATGTCAGAAGCCCAGTGCATCAGAATAAGATGCCATGGGACACCTTGTACGTTAAAAACCAACGCTTGGGGGGGGGGTATTTGATGCTTTGGGAGTGAGACAGCGTTGAATTTGACGCGTAAACAAGACATTACTGTCACGGATGTCAAGAGTCACACTGACCCCTCCCATGGTTCCTGCTGCCCTGTGGGAATGCAAAATGAAAGGTTCCATAGGAACTAAGTTCTAGAACTATTCTGTGGGAAAGCACCTAGTGTCCCCATAGTCATCCAACAGCTGCTTAAATTTACAGACTTAACCATTTACTCAAATTTCACTTACAGCTGACTTCACACATAAGTGTTTGTGAAACTCCCGATTTAGGTCAAATGCAACAGCGACTGAATACCAGTTGGTGTGTGTGATGTAACTCCAGGCTTCAAGCCAGTTGTTTCCGTCTGCCAAATCACTGTGTCATGTCTTTTTCCCGCCTCTCGACCTATTTTAAGTGTGGAGGCTTTCTACTACCAAAGATTCCCACAAAGCCTTGCTCCTGAAAAGGAAATGAGGTTAAATTGTAAGACGTGGTGGTCACTTCCTCATATGTGGCACAGTTCTGTTGTCCACTGGGTTTCAATGGCTCCTTTGTTTAACTGGACATGATGTCATCTGTGTGCTGCTCAGTCTCTGGACGCTGGTTTGTCTGCATGCTATTTAGAGGTTACACAAATAAATGAGGGACAATAATATTTTTTTAATCAGGAAGAAGTATTTGTGCTAGAGATGACAGAAGAGAAAAAAGTTTGTGAAAGTGTCCTCTACATCTTGCATAAAAAAGTAATAATAAATGTAAATGTGGAGTATTGAGTCAAATACAACCTCTTCAACCATCACAGATATGGTTATAGTACAATTGCCAATTAGAGTGATGTTCTAAGCAGTAAAAGCAGTAATTTCAGTAAAAATGTCATTGCACCACCTGAATCATCATCTAAGTTCACAAATATTTCTGTCCTTCAGATGGAGAAGGTTCACTCTGTATCCAAGGACCTCCACAGCCGTGTTCCAGACAGTACGGTTGAGAAGGCAGCCACCAGGGCTGCGCTCCAGAGCCTGTTGGAGTACCACGACTCCTTCAGCCTGGAAGTGGAGCGGGAGCAGTCCATCCTGGCCCTGCTGGGGCAACTCTCTCGGAGCCTCAGAGGAGAGGAAGAGGAGGAGAGGACAATAGAGATGAAGAGAGAGAATGGGCATGAAAAGACCCCATGGCTGCAGGAAATCAGAAATCTGCAGGAACAATACGACAGGTGAGTGAGACGTAAATGTGTTTTTTTTTAATTAAATGTAATTAATTAATTAATTAATTAATTAATTTAATAACAAACTACATTAAAGTCAAACCCTAATTGTTTTGTTCCCTTTGTCTCCTCTAGCCTTGTGTTGCAGGTTCGGGCCAGTAGAGCTCAGGTTCAACAGGAGCTGAGGGAGAGAGAGGAGGTTGAGAAGGAGCTGGGTTTGGTCAAGGGTTGGATCCAAGATACTCGAGGCTTATTGTTGAGTCCCACGGCAGACCTAGAATCACTGCTGCATGAATTAGAGGTACACTCCATCAACGCACTGGCAAATACCATGCACATAATGTCTGCCAGTCAACAAATGTATATTTTTGCACAATATATTTTACATGACATGATGGTCCTTGAATCAAGCCATTAAATTACAAATGTGTGCACAATGGTTGACTAAAAAACCTTGCAAAGAAAATTTAGAGTGGGAAATAATAATATTGACCTTGAAATCAAAACAAGGAATCATCATGATAAAGTTAACAGCAGGCATTAAATGAGCCAAAGCTCAGAATAATATTTTGGCCTATAAGCACTACAAACTATTGTGCTGTGAAAAGCAAAAATCCTTGAGCCTCAGAATATAAGAATGGAACAACTTAATAGAATAGAATAGACTATCTGTATTTTCACTGTAAGAAATACAACGAAATTTAAAGGTGCCACTGGATCTGTACATCATACATAAAATCTACTATAAACAGCAAACATAAATACAGAACGATAAAAAACACAACAAGAATCCAATTACTCACACAAGCATATATTCTATTACTGTACTCATCCCTTATGAAACATATTGCACATTGAATGTGCTTAGTTGTGACAGGTAAACAAAAAAAAAAGCATTTCAATGCTCAGTAAAATGTCAAGTTAACCAAAATGTTTAAGTTGAGCTCACAGTGGACAATGAAAAAATATTCAGTTGAAGTATGGACTTTTTATTGTTTGGAAAGAATTCACTACCATGTCATGTGGATGTTAAAGGTTAATATGTTGTGTGTGTTGTAGACAGCACATGGTGAAGTGATCAGCAGACGTCAGAGTGTGGAGCGTATGACGGAGCTGCAGCAGTCCAAGTACCAGGACCTCCAAAGCAGTCTGCCCTCTGAGCTCAGCATGCAGCTGGCAGAGGTGGCGCTGGCTCTGGGCTCTGCAGAAGACCAGGTGACTCCTGGACAGAGTTACAGATCAGATCGCATGTTGTAGCTTCATTACCAGATTAGGACTGCTTAGTATGTTGTTGTTTTACCTCTCTGTAAGGCTTTTTTATTGTGAACATATGTCTCAAAATCACATGTTAATGAACTCGCTTTAAGGGTGGTACTGCTTTTTGGTATTAGACTTCAGAGTTCTGGAAAAATTAAGAGATCTTTGGCTTTGCTATTTAATAAGTATATTTTTCAATTAAAATACTCACCATTACCGATGGATTGTTTTGAACGTTTTGTAAATGAAATCTGTTAGTTTTGTTTTTATAGTGACATGGAGCAGTCTGTCTAGGGACAAATGAGTTAAATAAATAAATACTTCTGGCCTATTCTGACACATTTACAGCAATTGTGGTTGATATATGCTGCCCCTCTCAAATAAACCAATAAAATAAACTGACACATATTGAATACAGCTAGCTAGCAATATTACAATATTTTCAGATCTTTGATCATCCAAAGAAATACGTTCATTTTATTTTTAAGTAGTGCAACACTAATATTTTAACTGTAAAGACAGGAAGAAGTCATCACTTATTTGGTATAGCAGTGCTTATTTTCAGTATCAGCTGTGGAAATTTGTTGTGATCTTTGAACTTTGACATGTAGCTCCCTGCACTTTGCTTTAGCTTGTACAAAAGCTTCTAATTTTACTCAACATTACTTCATATTGATTCTGTTTTAGGTCCAGGCGAGAGAAAGGGAGGTACAACAGACCAGAGATGTTAAACAGGACTTCAGCTCCAGACTCCAGGACATCGAGGCAAAGCTGAAGACCATTGCTCTGAAATTGGAAGCCAAGGGTGACGACCTGGAGGAGGCCAAAGAAGAAACCAAAGTAATCAACCAGACAGATTGACTAATTAACAAGCAATTAACCCCCGTTAAATTGGCTATTCATTTTGCAGATGTTGAGGTTAATGAGTGTGTGAGAGTTGGAATGGCATGAACTGAATTCTGCCTTCCACACTGACCCACTTTAGCGAGGAGTATTCCAGGTGGGAGTCTGAGCCCCTTCCCACCTGTTCTTCCCATTCCTCCTTCCTGACACTTGTTTCTTCCCTTTCTTCTTTGTCCATCTGACATTCAAGGCTATGCCGTTTGTGTAGTAAAAATAACGTTTGGTCCAGAGCCACAGGGGATGCAAGATTTACTAGCTTTCCTTTAAGTTTTACCCTCCAGCTTCTTCCTTTGATCTATTTCCAAACTCACTACTTTTCTATTTCCTTTTGCCTTAACTTTCCTCTCCTCTCTGCTTAGATTCTTTGTGAGGAGTGTGAATGCTGTGGTCGAACTCTAGCAGAGTTAGGAGTATCAGTGCAGGAGTTCGGCGAGCAGAACACTCTCCTCTGTAAGCAGCTGGGCAATGCTGTAGCCAAGTTGACTGAGGTTCAACGCAACACAACACAGCAGGTCCAGGACAGAGCTAACAGACTGAAGAAGGTGAAATTTGCATTACAGCTGACCATGTTTACTTCATTTAGTATTTCATTTGCCATCCTCTTAATAGATGTATTCATCTTCTTTTGTGTCTTATGAGCAGGCAGAGAGACAAGTCGAGGAATATCAGGGGATGAAGGCATTCATTTTGAGTTGGGCTGAAAAAGCAGATTCTCTGGTCACTGGTAATGTCATTTGGAGCTCTGCATCCCAGCTGCAGGAACAAATCCGTGCTCATCAGGTTGGTATTTTAATGAGCAGGAGGTGTAAATGGTTTAAAGATACTGATAACTACTGTTGACTTGTGTGAAACTGTATTCTTAGTCATTTTATATCATCTTTGCACAAAATAAATACGACAATTTGGCAGTCTAACATAATAAATGTGAAAAAACCCTGAAAATGTCCTGTTAATTAGATGCACTCACGAATTTAGTTTTCAGTGACATGTCACATACTGTACAGTACACAGGCTAGCCTTAATTAGTATAATTGCTCAACAGAAAAGGCTCTTCTCTGAGTTGTAATTTATGTTTCTATGGTGACAGGCTTTGCTTCGGGAGTGTCGAGGTCTCCATGGCGACTTGGAAGCTATGGGCGAGCGGGAGGCGCAGCTGGGCGAGGTGTTGCAAACGGAGGGGTGGAGTCAGCAGGTGAAACATCTGAGCAGGCGCACAGAGGAGCTGCATCAGACAGCTAAGACACGTCTGCAGAGTCTGCAGGATGCAGCCAAGGTAAATGACATTAAGATGAGCATCACAGGAAGCACATCAGGAATACTCCATCTCAAAATCTGTTTAGGGCACTGTGATGAGATTATTTTTTATTACTTTAAGTATTCCTCTGAGCTGCGTTATTTTATTTCACGTATCTAGACACATTGATGTTCAAATAGACCAGAACTTTTGGCCAACAGTGCCCTCTCGTGGTTATTTGTTGGTATTTGACAGATATATTGGAATGCGCTGTTTCATTACCCTTGTGCAGCAGTAATCTGTCA
>JAPTYR010000017.1:30927273-30937387 GCA_029814505.1 Siphamia roseigaster | reverse complement strand
TCCCGAAACTCCACCTAATCCCTTAGCCAAGCTATCCGCAATAATCGAGCTAAGCCGTGCATGGAAATGCACTGAATTGGTCTGAGGAGCAGCTGCATCTGTAGGGCACATGCCTCCTATCTCAAGTTCATGGCATAAATTTGCAAAAGCCTCATGTGTATTTGCTTCAGCTCTCAGCCTTTGCATTTCATTCATCATTTCATCAATAGTAATAATGCAGCTGTAGCAGGTATCTCAATGAAATTATTTCCTGTCGTATTTTAAGATGCAACAAGTTAAGACCGGTGATGAAAAGGCCTGAAAATCCAGCATTTTGAACAGATGGTGTAAACTGGTTTTCAGAATGCTGCAGTAGTTACAAGTTGTACCTCACCTCATAATATCTGGCCTGAGCTGGACTGAAGAGGTCCAAGTCTAAACCATTAACAGCCCCAAACTAAAACTACGCAAAGTATTTATAGATGGTGGGTAATTCTTTTAAGCATTGCACCACTTTTGATCTGTCATTCTTAATCCATTTAAGGAAGCAATAGCAACTCTATTGAGGTTAGCTTCTTAAAAATCAAAGGGTAGACAGAGACAGAAACCTTGAGTCACTATACGTTTCCTGTTGTCTGAAATGGTTAAAACGATGTAAAAGCGAGAACAGGAAACTGTATGCCTCACACATGCTGAGGGAGACCCTTATGACTGAATCTGACTGTACTTTGCAAAGTCACTGGTCTGTAGAAGTTTTTAAGTCTGTTCACATTAAAATCTGAAGAACTGGAGATTTTTTAAAGCTCAAATATAACTTTGTGCTACTTTAATCCATTTTCCACAGTGTTATCAGTTAGTTGCCATACCATACAGGCATTTTTGAATTGCATAAAGTCTGTTTCAGTCCACAGTCAGAGCTTCCTCTTTTATCTGATGGTGTATGTAAATATTTTCCACCTAGATTCCTATCTGATATGGTAGTTGGAGCCCTGTGCTTTCTGTTGCAGAATTACTTTGCTGACTAGGTGCATTTGATCTCCCATGCAGGGAGAGAAATTGTGAAGGAGGGAGGGCAACCTGATAGCACCAAAAACCTGCAGAGACACAGATCGAATTTCTCTGCAGGAAACATTTTTTAGATTAAATTCTAACTGTCCCTGTGATGTCCCACAGGGTGGGACAGGCGACATCTGAATCCAGGTATTTGGATATATTTTCCTGTAGCTGCAGTTTCTGTCACTAGAGAGTGGTAGTGTTTATGTCTGTGTTTGATCTCTAAACTGAGCAGAAAGCTGCAACTCCACTGGCCCAGTTAGTCACATGGCCTGATTATCAGTGAACTGACCATCTGTGGGGCAGAGGGAGCAGAAAGAGGAGGAGGGTGAGCAGGGAAGGAGCAGCTGGAACCGGCCTCATCTATACTGAAGCTGTAATTTGACACCATCTCTGTCATTCTTAGACTAAACACTCCCTCTCTCCTTGCGGTGCTCTTTTGTTGGAAGGAGTCTGCCCCCGGGATTGGTGGCGGCAAGGAGCAGCAGGCAAAGGAAGGGGGAGGGGCAGGCAGTGAGGTCATTTCCTGTTTTTCCTTACCATTTGTGTATGTGTAGGAGAGGGAGTGTCTGAGGGATTTTGAACTATTTCTGCGAGGGTCGTTCTCTCAACCAAACATCCTGTGTGTTGGCTTCACCACCACTCTGAGTCACCCGCCTCTGTGCTTCTCTGATTGGCTCAGAGATACAGAAGATACAGGAAAAGAAAAGAGAGAGAGAGTGAGCCAGTGCTATTCTCTTTCTACGCTTATTCACTGTGAAGCCGAGACCAAGGAGGAAAGAGAATGCGTCTGCTCCACTTACTCCTCTCGCACCGGCACCACATTCAACGCTAAACCAACTCAGCCAGCCCCCCTTCATTCAAAATAACCAGGAACTATTGATCTTCTATTGTGGACTGAGCCACACTCTCCTGACCCTGGGGGTGGTGGGGTTGTCTGTGTGTGGGGGGCATGTTTTGACAGGAGCTGGCCCAGAAGATCCGTGGCTATCAGGAGCAGATCGCCTCGCTCCACTCCAAGTGTAAGATGCTGACAGTGAAGGCCAAACACGCCACCATGCTGCTGACGGTCAGTGAGGTGGAGGGTCTTTCAGATGGCATGGATGAGCTGAGTGATGAGGAACTGCCCAGTGCTGTGGCCAACACCGCCACTGCTGCCACCAAGCAGCTTCCAGCGCACCCCTCTGTCGTCATGGTGAGTGGCAAAGCCTTTTTTGGACACACACACACACACACACAAACACGTACACAGTGTGTTGCCGTATGTCTGGTTTGTGTGTGAGTTTGTCTTTGATCAAAGCCTCATTCTCTTTTTCATTTCTGTCTTAGTATTTGTCAAAGTGGAGTTCAAGCATCCTGAAGGATCCCACTGGGGATCTGGGAGTGCAGCAAATTCACTTCCACTATACTTTGTTCTGCAGCTGCAGTGTTTAATTGATTAGTTGTGAGTTTGTCTGTGGTCAGACATTTGATAACAATATCTTAAGATCTGAGAAACACTATCCAACATTTTCTGACCGTTTATAGACCAAGCAACACATTGATTAATCTAAAAAAATAATCAACTGTACAAACAATTTCTGCAGCTCTATTACATACTATATTTCCTACATTTAGGAATAATTTCAGTGTAACATTAAATGCTCTTTCCTCTTATGCAACTATTGGTGGACCATTTCAGATTCTGAACATCTTTCTCTCAAAATATTGTTTTTCTTTGCTTATATTTCTTTTTAAGATGTATAGAAAGAAAGAAATAATACCTCTTCTATTTCTGTGTCTCAACTGTTACTATTCTAGTTTACTCCTGTGCTGTCACATCCCTTTACTTCGTATTAGCTTAAATCTGTCTGGCTGCTACTTTGGCCTGCATTGCTCAGTTTGATCATTCATTTCCTGACTTTTAGCACATAAGACACTCCTTGCATCCTCGCTGTTTCAGTATGTCTATTCAGATTTGCTGTGTTCCTTGCCTTGTTATGCTGTTTGTGGTGTGTTCAGGCTCAGTGGTCAGGAAACAGGATATAACTGCATGTGTGTTTGGGTGTGAGCTGAGCATGAATGTATGAATGGTATTAATAGGCAGCTGGAACGGCTGATATCCTTGACTTGTAGTTGTTTAACATGGTTAGTATACAGCTTAGTAGCCCACTGCTGTGGAGTTTGAACTAATCTCAGTTTGCAGAACCACTGACTTTCCCACACATGCCGGCATGCTGATGCTCTTCATTGCATTGCATTGCATCATAAAGCCCGGGAAAAAAAGCTCAGAATATTACAAGGTCCTGAGTCAGGCAGCCAAGTTGTGCATGAACTGCCAAAATTCAGCCCAGTAGAGCTTGGCTCACATTTCAGCTCTGCCTCCCTGCTGAAGCATGCAGATCCAGACAACTGTGCTGCTTCTAGGACAGCTGCTGCTGCTGTTATACTTTCTACTCCCTTCTGTCATATTCTAACTATATGTTGTCGAGTTCTTGATCTTTATACTTTTCTTTGTGGGACATTTTAGAGAAATGTGAATTAAATAATACACAACAAAGTCTCTGTTTGTCATAGTGTCCGGTTGCTGTTTAGACAGGAAATTACTATCTTCTGAGAAACTACTTAAGTTCTGAACTTGCAACGTGACCAGTTTGGTGTGAGAAACCTGTGTGTGCTTATAGTGTGAGTGGCTTCCTGATAGTGTCCATTCCTTTCCACTGATGCATCCTGTTAAAATCCTAGTGGCTTATTAATTACCAGCCCAAGTTACTGTTTGTCCATGTGGGAGCACAGACAGATGCTGCACTACATTAGCTACATCTTTAGTCCTTTTCTCTGTAATGCTGTAATGCTTTGTGCGGCAAAGTGTTGCAGTGTTTGATGTCAATAGTGATAATATGATCTAATGGGTTTCTGTTCCATATTATTTGACCACTCTAATTACTCAGCAATCAACCTAACCTGCACTCCCCCCAATAATTTTATACTCTCTTCTTTTCTCCTCTCCTGTACCGCGTTTTTGTCTTTTTCTTGTGTTCGCCTTCCTTTCATCTGGGTGTTCTTCTGTTGGTCCCCCTCCCTTTTCCCTCAACCTGCTTCTTTGATGTGTGTGTTTGATGTGCGGTGCGTCTGTGTGGTCAGATGACAGCCGGCCGCTGCCACACACTCCTCTCCCCTGTGACGGAAGAATCAGGGGAGGAGGGCACCAACAGCGAGATCTCCTCTCCCCCTGCCTGCCGCTCCCCCTCCCCGGGGGCTAACACTGACGCTCCTCTTAACCAGGTACTGCAAACCCAACCCTGGTAACCTTCAAAGCCCTGCTGACCTGCCTCATGTCACAACATCACTGTCCATTTTAGCTTAAATCACCTCAAGTTTTCTTTCTAACGTTACAACAAAACTCCACTCATTTCATGCATCCAAATGTTACTAGTTAAACACCTTTGATAATCATTAGTTTAGTAGAATTATTCAGGTGTTTTATTAAAGTTGTATGAGTCTACATGATTTGCTAAGATGGACTTGTTACTAACCACCATCCCCCATCCGCACCCCCCCAGTACTCTCATCTCCAAACCATCAACATCAACAATCACCACTATCAACACAATCTGCATTTTAAACAGTGGGAGAGTTGCTGTGTTGACCCTGCTTTCCCCTCTTGCCCAGCTTCGCTTTGCAGATTTATTTTGCTGGTTTGTTTATTCCTATTTTTTTTTTTAATGATAGTTTCCAGTAGTTAAGCTACAGGTATATGTTTGCTTTTGTGTATTCTGAACTCCTAAGAATACAGTAGTGAAACTGTTGCATTTTCCTGTCTGAGATGCGTCCATCCACATTTGCAAATGTGAAATCGAAGAAAAAACAGAAAAAAATTTCTTCTGATGTCTCGGTCAAACTGCCTGTGGAGTGAAAACTACAATCAATAAAGCGGGAAACAGTTAGCACTAATCTCAGGGGACTTTGACCAGATGCAGCTGAAAGTAAACAAATCAAAATTAAGTGTTAGATTAGTTTAAGTAGACTGAAATGTAAGTACTGTAAACATGTATTTTTAGGGTGTTTTTTAAGGAACTATGTGTATTTTCAATCACAGGAACAAAAAAACTTTCATTTTAATGCTGATTTAACTGAATGTTAAGATATTTTAATACACAACCGCTCATTAGTTGGTGTATTTATAAAAACACTGCAGTGCGTCCTGTTCATTGTATGGAAATATATTGAGACGGGTATGTACTGTCAAAGGTCTCTGGAACTAATGAAACATGCACTTGCTGTGTTGATATACAATAGGGCCGAGGGACCCTTAGTCGGGCGCCTCTGCAGGAACTCTATGACCCCTCTATGGAGACCAGCGCTGCTAACCTCGATGACCTACAAAGATCCTGGGAAACACTAAAAAATGTGGTAAGTGACACATGTCAAAAAAGACCCAGTGACTTTTATAAAACCATTGTCCCAGAACCAACATTTGTTCTGGGGAGTTTGTTTATTTGTTTATAATCAGAGAAAAATAATAAAACGAATATAAAAACAACAAAATAAGATATGCAGGGGCAATATAAAAAGCCATAGTGGCTTGTCTGGGATCGTCCCCTGGCAACAAAATTTTTTGACAAATAATGATAATAGTAATAAGTCAAATAATAATATGATATATAACAACAAATAATTATTCAATAATGCTCATTTAAAATTGTTCCATACACCTTCCATAAGACATAAATTAACAAACGTTTAAGTTAAGTATAAGCAAGTGACTTAAAAAGCAATACTTCAAGAATGAAGGAAATGCGTTTTTAAATTATAATCTTTTCAGAAAATACTGAAAATGCGATATTTTACAATAATAAAAATACAATGATCCAAAGGGACTTTAACAAAATATAAAATGTCAAATGTGGGTAGAGAAGAGAAGTAGGTGATTTTTGAGATTAGGTTTAAAGCTAATTATTGATGTAATAGTTTATAGGTGGAGGGGGGGGATTATTCCAATATATTATAAATTTTTATTTTACACTCATTTGCGATATTGAGAATTTAGATAGAGAAGACCGTCAAACGTGTCAGGATGAGAATTGTTAAGGAATTTGAACGTAAAGAGGATGAGATGAAGTCTATTAATATCAAAAATATTAAAAATCCTAAGCTTTGTGAAAAGAGGTGCTGAATGTGCATGAAAACTGGAGGCAGTGGCTGAACGAACAAATCTTTAAAAAAGTTAATAGACCATTTTATTTGTATTTTATTTTTACTTGTCACATTCAGTCTGTTAGTGGTCTACCCTTGTAATTAATATATGCCACTGGTTTAACTGTTAAAACGTTATGTAATGAAACTTTTATTTTGCAATAGTTCTACTTACTCTGCCCTTGTTTTTATATGCATCTATATTATATTGTTTTTGTGCATCTTTCTCAACTCTATGTAGTATGTTTTTATGGTATTGTAAGGCTATGAATGTCTAATTTTACATTAGCTAATTCCAGGACATTTGCATCAATATGTAAACTGAAATATTTTATGTACATTTTCCTTGATAAATGACAAATACAGCTAATCTAACTTTGTCAGACTTTCCATCTTCAGAGGCTCCATTACCATGTTGCCATATTTGCTTACTTATTTATTCATCTGCAATAGATCAGTGAGAAGCAGAAGAGTTTGTATGAGGCCCTGGAGAGGCAGCAGCATTATCAGGAGTCCCTTCAGTCCATTTCTACAAAGATGGAGTCCATTGAGGGGGCACTCAATGAAGGCCTGGAGCCCACCAAGACTCCGGAAAGCCAGATGGCTGCTCACCAGGTTAGAGAGAAGGAGGGGATCCAAATGTCTGGATATACTGGGGAGGTTGTGTTGATGGTCATGTTTTAGGGGGTCAGGTAATGGACAGAGGAACATGTGCACTATGAATTATACAAAAACTTCTGATCTAAACAAAATTTATGATTGTATTCTTAGATTTGAAGTTTTATTTATGTTATTCCTTCACCAAAGAACAGCAGTTATGTTTTTGCTGGTATTTATCTGTATGTCTGTTTGTTAGCAGGATAACTCAAAACGTTATGGACAGATTTGGCTGAAATTGCCAGGAAATGTTGATACTGGCAAAAGGAACAAACGATTACATTTTTTTGGTGATCAGTGGAGGTATGTGGGGGGAGGCATGCGTGTGTTTCATTGGGTTGGTCGTTGCAGAAGTGAAAGTGAAACCTATTGCTCATTTAGGTCATGTGGGGGGTGGGGGGGGATGATCTGCCTTGGCTGAGTCTGCGCTCTCTGAGTGCTTTTCTGGTTTTGATAATTAAACACTAGGAAAATCAGATTGTTTTAATTTCCCCCCCTTTTTTCTTTGTAAATTTCAGTGTTAGTTATTTCATATGTGTATTCAGCTAAATTGCTGTCATAGGCCTTGATAGGATAGGCCTGGAAAACAAAGATTGTTTGAGTTACAAACTGCAATGGTTGCACAGACTGCATGTCCCTGTTCTTGGTTGCTATGCCAACTTCACAGCTATGATTGACTACAGTTGCTTTTTGTAACAGTATTGTCAGGCGATTTGGACAAGTCTCCATTGGTGCTGCCTCACTCTTCTTCTCTCTGTCATGTTTTCTTTTGCCTCTAATATTATTTTCCTCTCTGTGTAGGCTCTGATGGATGAGATCCTGATGTTGCAGGATGAGATTGGGGAGTTACAAACATGTTTCTCTGAGGAGTTGGCAGACAGCGACAGTGATGGGGAGGCTGGCGACCAGTTGGCTCTACAGTCTACGCTCACTGTGCTGGGAGAGAGGATGGCCACCATCAGAATGAAGGCTTCTGGGAAACGGCAGCTGCTGGAGGTATGGCTTCAGACATTCCTACGCATCCTTTCTTCTTTAATGTTAGTCAAGTGATTTGTTTCTCTGTGTTTTTATTTCTGCTGAGTAACGCTACCAATACACACTATGTATGTTTTCTGTTTCACTGATGACTGCAGGAGAAACTAAGCGAACAGTTGGAGGAGCAGCGGCAGGAGCAGGCGCTGCAGCGTTACCACAGTGAGGCCGAGGAACTCGACCACTGGCTGCTGAGCACTCGTGCCACTCTGAGCTCTGCCCTCCAGCCCCAAAATGAAGATCTGGACATGGAGGAGCAGCTCATTGACTGTCAGGTAGGACTAGTACACTCAGCATCTTTAAAGTTGTACAAGGGGTGACAACATACAGTTGCAGAAAAAATGATTACACCACCCTTGTTTTCTTCAATTTATTGTTCATTTTAATGCCTGGTACAACTAAAGGTACATTTGTTTGGACAAATATAATGATAACAAAAATAGCTCGTAAGAATTAAATTTTTTCCATTGTTTTCTTGATAAAAACCAACATCACTTGTATCAGTATCTATGTCATTGCACTGCATAATAATTGTATTTGATGACTTCTGATGATCTAATAATTTTTTCCACTCCTGTTGATGGATTCAAAGTGTTATTTAATTTACCAGTTCTGAGGGAGAAGTGAACTACTAAACTATTAGTATGGTGTCATTTCACATTCATTCCCACTGTAATAGTGAATTACACTAAATGAACATGTGAAATTACAAGGATGGTGACTGTCTCTCATTTATGGCTGATATTCAATTGCAAGCAATATACCTGTGCAATCTTTTAGTGCAATAATATTTATTTATTTTCTACAGTTACTTTAACATATGTAGTTACACTTTTATGATTATGGTATATGTTGGTATGTATATATGAGGTGTGCGTGATAAGGGAAGTGTATGTGTATTTTTAACCTTTTAAGCTTAGTTTTTAAGAGTTTATTCTTGTGTTTGAATTCCAATGTATTTATGATAATGACAATAAACTGGGGATCTAGAAAAATATTTATGGGGTGGTGAGAGGGGGGCGGGAATTTTTTTAGGGGTGGCAACATATGACAGATGTATATACGAATTCAATTCAATCACAGTTGTCACATTTTGATGGGAAATAGTATGTACACACCACAAAAGGGCACGGACTGCCATTTACAAACTCATACAGACAAACTTAAAGGGATAATTTGGGATTTTTGACATGACTCTGTACGGCATCCTCGTCAGCAGTGTTGTACAGCCACACTGACTTACCCCTGACAGTGTCCTGTGAGCCGGGTTTTCGTCCAGTTTTGGTCAAAATGAAAGTAGTCCGACAAGTTTGCTGGGGCACTAAAATAAAATGTTTTTCTTCTCAAAACAGCATGTATTCAACAGAGTGATTTATTTGAATCACAAAATCAATATCCACAAAAAAGTCACACCTCGAAATCACTTGGCCCTACTTTCTCTCAATTACTACCAGTGTGCGCTGTCATGCTGCTGACTGCTGTTGAATAGTGCAGTTAGTACAATTATGTAATGTACACTTAACAAAGAATACTTTGTGGTAGTTTTATTCTACAATTTCATCTATAATAGAGGTGAACCTTTTTTTCCTTCATCCTGAAGCTTTTAATATTTTGTAAAGGCAAAACAAGTTAATTTATATAGCACAATTCATACACAGGGCAATTCAGTGGTTTACAAAAATGGAAAGGAGACAAGACAAAAAACACAATTACAAGTAAAACAATCAATAATACATAAATAATAATCAGTTAAAATAGAGAAGAGTGCAGATAGAGCACTTTCAGTTGTTCATGTAATAACTAAAATATTGTATAATAAACAAATCCAATTTTTGTTGGCACATCTTGTATATGTTGTCAGTTCTGCTGTGCTTTTTTTTGATGTACATTTATTCAACCAAACTAGACTAAACTAGACTTGGATTTTATGTTCGTAGCTACTGTCTGAAGTAGCTGAAAGTTTGCAGACCTTTCATAGTTGTTTCCTAGTCTGGCGGAGAATGCCATACTAAATCACAAGTGAGATTTAGTCTGGAGAACAATAATTCTTTTTCTCGTACGGAGGTGTGGTCTCCATAGCCGTTGATTGGTCGGTACAAATGTCTATCACTCGCCAGGGAGAACCCATGCTGCCATGCGCACGATGACGTAAGGCTAAAACGTCTTCTTTTGCGCTGACAAACGACTCCAACGCTAAACGCTGTTCATCTTTTAAAGA
>JAPTYR010000017.1:30849017-30861921 GCA_029814505.1 Siphamia roseigaster | reverse complement strand
CACATAAAATATGCTAAGAAACAAAAAATGTGGAGGAAAAAAATACACAAAACATGCTAAAATCCACTTAAATTAAAATTTTTTACTATATATATATATATATATATATACATACATACACTTAGACAAAAAAGCAAAAAAAAAAAAAAAAAAAAAACAAAAAATGTGAGAAAATAGCCAAAACATATTCAAAATTATGAATATATTCAATTAACATGTTTATTGTGAATGTGCCACAGGTACCTCTCTCCTGGACTCTAGGTTCACAGGATGATGATGGAACCTTCAACAGTTTCAACAAAACTGTAAACAATTTACATTTGTTAATTTTTAATCAGATTAGTCATGATGATGGATTAATCTGTGTTAATTTTGACAGCCCTATTAATTTTGTGTCAATAGACAAATTTTTTAATTGATCTAACAGTTGTTGCAGGATATAAAACCTACATTTTCACTACCATAACCAACATCTTTAAAAAAAGCACATATATTAAAGACAAATTCATGGACTCGTTTACCAGGGGGAAAATTAGGACTAAATAGGTTAAGTAAAAGTACCAGTGCATCAAAATGTAAACCCTGTAATACAAATAACAGTGCTGCTAAACTAAAGTAAAGCAGCAAAATGTAAAGTATTTAAGTACTAGTGCTGATTTGCTCCCACTGGCTGATATATTATGACAATTTTTTTAATGTATTTTCAGGATTTGCTACCGCTGTCTGTTGGTAAATTGGAGATGTGTGAGTCCGCTGATCCTATATCTGAGGTGACCGTCCAACGCAGGCGACTGGTAATGTCCTTCCTCCCCATTTCCAGTGGGTCGGGGCCCAAAATAAAACAGCAAAATAACATGACCTGACCCACAGCACAGAGCCTCCTCCTTTTCTTTTCCCACATAGACGCTCCTTCTCCGACGCTTTATTTTTTATGGTTAATAGATCTGTTTACCCTCTTTTTAATTCTTCTGCTAACCTGGATACAAAAATTTGTTGCTGCCCCTTCTATTATTTGAGATGTTTTTTGCTGCCAACACCATATCAATCTGCCAAAATCACACAAGAAAACCTGGCTTTTCATTTTCACTGATACCACACTTTTATAATTGACATCATGCATAAAAAAGGACGTTTAAATCTGGCAGATTTACTTAAACTTTATTTATTATTTTAACCTTGAGAAGCCAGATTTCTTGGTTTTGAAAGTCAATCACCGTCATCGGTTATGTTGCTGCTCTTTGGTTGATGATGATCTTTCTGTAGCGATGTTATGGCTCTTCTTTTATGTTGTTTTTACTCTCATCTGAAGTTTTATTTGCCCTTGACTGAAACATTCTTTTCTTTCTTTTACCCCTCCCTGCTCATTACGTGGCACAGCCCCGAGGCAAAAGTAGTCAGGCCCACCCAGGACATCCTGAAACCAGACTGCGCCACAGGTACCTCTCTCCTGGACTCTAGATTCATGGGATGATGATGGAACCAAAGCCATGCCGCACTAGAACTTTGATCTTTTTTTTTTTTTTTTAAGAACTCATAATGGGAACCTCGATCACATTAACATGGTGTATTTGGGATGTAGATCTAAATCAGAAGAGTCTGATTTGTAGTCGTGGCTGCTTTAACCCAGTGTTCCATGATCCTTCCTCACTCTAGAGACCATGTTACCAGCTCTTAAACCAGTGGGGAATCGCCTACACCAGGCCGCTCTCCATCTTCTTCAAATGTCTTATTTCCCTGCTTCTCTTTGCATCATCTCCGCTGCTCCTCTTTGCTCCATTCTGATCTCCTGCCTTGCCACCCTGCCTTTGGCTTCTCCCCTTTTATTTGGTCGTTTTCTTCTCGGCCACGAGATGGCACTATCTGAATCCCAGTAACCCCCTCTTTCCTTTAGCTGTTTTCCTTTCTCATGTTTCCTTCCCGTTTCATTCTTAGTTTTTAAACAGGATGTGATGCATTTACAGTTTAACTCCCACTTTCTTTCCTCCTTTCCTTCCAGACCTCTTAATTCACACCTGTCATTTCTGATTCAACTTTGTGTGATTCGTCATTAAACACCAGAATATTTCAGCTTAATCATGTCAGCAGTAGAAATAACACTTTTATGATGGCATTTTTTTTTTTTTTTTTTTTTTGCTTTTTTAGAAGCAGGGACCGTTTACCTCAAAGACATGGGCTGCAGAAAATTTTGTTCAGTTTTATAAAATGTGAACAAAAACACACATCCGATTGCTCGTGTGTTGCCACAGCAGATCAAAATGAAACTGCAAAGCGTCGGTTCTGGATGGGAGTCAGCGGGTCTGACCCTCCTCCAGCTCCGGTGGAGATGAGTCGGAGTAAGAACACACTGTTCCTCCCCGTCAGTCTTGGCTCCAACAGTGGAAATCTCTGGAGAGACATTTGGCAATTCTCCTGCTTCTGTTTGGAATGAGACGTGACATTGAACTCTTCCACTGGGCTTTGAAGCCAGAGCGTTTCCCTGTGAGGGAAGAGCCGGCTGTCTGTGAACACCAGTGGTTAACAGTGCCGTATGTGCTCGTGTCCTGTGTGTGTGTTTGCAGGTCTTGTACGTGTGTGGTCATTATTGTGTTGTGTTACACTGCTTGCTGGATTTGGGTGTTGTGCTTTTCTTCCTCTTGAGCATTAGCACCTTTTTCTGACCAGGCAATTTGTGAAATAGTATTTGCAAAAAACCTGTTTTCAAACTAAAGTAGAAAAAGTGTCGAGTTTGTCAGGATCTGTCAGTCCGTCCAACACTGGCTAAAATAAACCACACCCTCTAACCAGCTTGAACTAAAACAGGGTGTTTGCTGGTCCTTAACAAGTCAGCTTTGTAAAGTTGGTCTAGGATATCAGTAAAGAGAATTATTTAATTTATCCATCTTTAACTTTCTTTACATCTACGTGAAACCTTTAAACCTTATTTGTACTTTCCTTTTAGGAAACCTGTAGAATCTGTGCACAGAACCCCATGTATACTTATAGTTTGCATTTACTGTGACTGCACTAAAACACAAAAAACATTTGGTCCAAAAAGCCTTAATTGTGTTTAGAATTTATCTCATTAAAGTGTTGACACCCTGAAAGAGGCTGAGGAGGAACTGACACTACTTCTATTTTAGCACAATTTGCAAATACTAGAAGTTGTTTCTGTTGTGTTTAACTCCGGTTTGTCTCTTCCTGCAGCCGGGGCAGATCACCAGGCGTCGCTGGCTGCGTTTCCTCCCATTCTGACCTCCCAGATTCTGGTTCTTCCTCCTCCTCGTCAAAGGGCCAGTCCTTCCTGCTTCGGGTCCTCCGGGCTGCCCTCCCCGTCCAGCTGCTCCTCCTGCTCCTCATCGGTCTGGCCTGTTTGGTGCCGATGACAGAGGAGGACTACAGCTGCCACCACGCCAACAACTTCGCCCGCTCCTTCCATCCGATGCTGCGCTACACCAACGGACCTCCGCCCATATGAGCGTCACATAAACACCCACCTGTTGCTTCGCCAAGGACTCCACTGACTCCTGTGAATGTTTCCTTCACCCCGTGCCCTAAAGCTACAAACTGTTCCTGTTGGGAAGCTCCATGCATTATGAAGTGAATCAGAGGTGATACGAAGACTCACTAACATTGCACACACTGTCCTGAAGTCACCTCTACACTTTAAACCCCCCCACCACTCCAGAATGAATGGACCTACACCTGGAGCACCCCTGCTCACATATTTCACATTGTTTGAATTCTGTTTTAACTTAAATGTGTATATTATTTTTTAAGGTTTCTGAAGAAACCAGTGAAATCAATGAAAAGCAAAGCACTATTTATATACTGTACGTTGGGAGCCAAAGTCGACTGTGCTTTTTGTCCATGATACCCAGTGCTGCTATTATTTATTTAGTGTTCAATCAGTTCATAGTTAGTAATGAAGCTGAAGCACCACCTTCAGAGTGGGGTATTGTACCTGTAAATTGTAGAATAGAGTTGCAGTTAGAGTAGCAATCATTCAGTCTTAGATGTGAAGAGTTTTGTTCCAAAACACATTTCAGTCGTGATTCAGACGCGACGACTGAAACAGCACAGAAATAAAAGCTCAAGCACTCTCTGAAGGACTTGAGGTAGCTTAATAGTTTTTTGCTCCACACAACTCCGCTAAAATGTTGGAAATGAAGTCTTCGTTTGATGCTGAAATCTGAAGCTAAAGCACTGAGAGCACTGTTGAAGGTACTGCACTGAAGCCGTCCAGCCAAGATGGCCGACTTCTTTCCCCAAAAGCCAAGGCTTGTATTCCTGTTTTTAACTTCAGTATTTAATCATCTGGGGGCAAATATGTGGGAAAAAAAAAAAACACATGAGATCTCTTGTTCAGAATAATTTGTATATTAATGTTGAAATGCCCTTTAAATACAGGGCAGGGCAGTTATTTTTTTATCTGTTTGAGCATGCACTTAAAAGTCCCTTCGCTTTTAAGAAGCCAATCACTGGTAGTGTTTAAGTTGATGGCTGTGATATTCAGATAGTGTGCTTTGTAATAATGGTAAGAATTATTCCGCTGTGATGATACAGCAGAATCACTGCGTTGTTAAACCAGAATCTGTATTAACAAAAAAAAAAAGAAATATGAAAATGGTTATTTATGTATGTACAGTTTGCTAATGCCGACTCTTTACAAAAAAAATAAATAAATAAAACCAGAAATATTTACACTGTTTTCTAATGACTCTTTGACCTTAAGTTTAACTGTCAAAAACGTTGATAAAGAACAAGATTTTGCCAGTTAATGATTTTATTTTTATGCACAGTAAACAAATGACAGTCTGGTCAGGCTTGACTGGATTTACACTCAAGTGAAGTGGCCAGATGAAATTTTAGGAACCTGAATTGAAGTTTTAGAAAAGGTTTTGAGAAAATGTATCTGCTGTGTTTATCTAATTTCTACACTTAAAGTGAAATCCAAGACATTTGTAAAGCTGCTCCATGAAATATTACACACAGCTTAGAACTTGATGAATGATTAGTTTTAAAGTTTAATACATTTGTTAGTTGAATGAAAAAGCAGCTTAGTGACATCATCATCTTTAGAAGGTCGGACAATTTTCAGTGTATTTGACATTTTGAGGCTGACCATTACAAATGATTTTTGTGCCCATTTCCCATCTAATTCACCATTTGTTAACAATCACACCTTGTAATTAATTTATGACAAACGGGGTTTTCAGGGTGTGTAAATCCAGTCAGATTTAACATATAATCACATCATTAGAGGATGAATATTTTACTGGTTGAAGCTTTTACATGTTTGCAGCTGCAGCTACACCTCAATAATTTGTATCAGCTCAGTGCCTCAAATACTGTCAGTCCTTTGCCCAAAAACACACACACATATGCTTAAGTAAAAACTTTCAGAAAAACTTTGGTGCATGAAGTACAGAGAACAAACCTACGGTAGAAGAAAAGCGCTATTAACCAACAACGAAGCTTGGCTTCTCATTACTTTGTCAGTTGTTGATTGTATAAATTTTTTTTTTTTAATAAATTCTTTTTCCTTGTATCACCATTGCACAGTTTCCATATGCATTTATCAGGTTGTCTCATAGGATTTACCATAGATTAGAGTGCAATTATCCCTTAAATATGGTGTAAATAATGCCCATTAGCCCCTCAAACCCAGAAGTGCACTTTGGTCAAGGCAATAAAATGAAAAATTAGCTGCTCATTTTCTATCACAGTAGCAGACGATATAACTTAACACCCTTTGAAAAAGCTGCGCTGTAGAGCCATAAGAGCCGTAATCACAGATTTAATTAAAAGCAGAATGAAGAATAACTGCGTTGAAGCTCAAACTGCAGGGAATTAGAACAGTGCAAAAGAAGAGCTGCTGCTGCTGTTGGAATAACCGCTAACTACCAACACCTACAACTAGAAAATCACTTAATTTATAAATAATCAGCTCATAAATTGGATTCTAGTACACTTCATGTCATTCGAGCCCTTCCAAACTACACACACCATCCATAAAAATAAATCATGGTATGTAAGCATTTGACCTTCAGTTGGTGGCAGGTGGTGGCTGATGCTCCATCTCATAAAACTTGGGTGCATTCAGAGGAGCGGGACCCTCCGTACTGCAGCACCCCTGGGCCTGGGGGGGCTCTGCTGGGGCCAACGCCGCTGCCTTTGAGCCCAGAAGTGGGACCAGCTGAAGTGGACCCACTGCCGTTGCTGTTGCCGCTGGTGGTGGTGATGGTTGTGGTGGTGGAGGGAGGGTCTCTGTCGCCTTGACACCAGGCCTGCATGGATCTGATTGGTCGGTGGAGGCGGTGGGCGTCTAGCATCTCCAGGAGCAAATCGTACAGTGGCACTTTGTTCTTGCACTTCATGCTGTAGAGATGCTCCATGCCTTTGTTACTAGAGGAAGGGAAACACAAAGCTAACTCAGTTTGGTTTTTCACCCCTCCTTAGGGGCTGCTCGATTATGGAACAAAATCATAATCATGATTATTTTGGTCAATGTTGAAATCACAATTATTTACATGATTATGTCATTGAATTTAGAACAGCATTTATTTGACATATTTAAAAAAAAAATACATTCTCCTGTCAAATATATAGAAATATTTTGTAATGTAGTTCAAAATAAGCTGTTATACTACACTCAATCTTTTGAAAACAAGAAAGAAATAAAATACAATATGAGATAGATATACTTTAATAAATTGGTCCAAAATAAAACTTCTCACATTTGAGTGTACTGCCACAACATTCAACAAAGGGAAAAAAAAAGTTAAACCCAGAAAGGCTGCGCGTCTCAAACAGGAACACCAAATAATTTTTCCTCAATTATATTATGAATTTTGAGATCGTCTGGAGCCAAAATCATAGTCACAATTAAAATTTGATTAATTGAGCAGCCCTACCCCTCGTAGATTATATCGCAAATTCACCTCATTATGCCACAGTTTTCGTAATGAGGTTCTGTTTAACTCTCCATCTGGTCACCTCTGATCCCCGACATCCACAGATCAAGTTCAACAGCTCCTTTCTATAATGGGTATTAATTTCATGACATTCTACTGATTTTAGATCATTTTTGTTTTGTTTGGATGGTTGACTGATGCTACTATTAATCATTTCTTCCAATGAAATAATCGATAACTGGAAAATTTGTTTAATTACTAATATTTCTATTATGCCTAATGTCACCACATTGTATCAGAATTATTGTATGTCCTATATTCAAATTAATCTAAACTTACTTTAGCAACTGCTTGGCAGCGACAACACAAGATGTTTTCTTTTTAAAGAACTGTAAATAAATTTAGGCCATAAGGGATCTTTTTACTGGAGACAAATCCACTAAATCCTACTTATTAGAAGCATATTTGTACATTTATTTTACAGTTTTACATTTAATTTTCACCTTTGTCCACAAAAATAAAAAAAAGGTTAGAACATGTTAGCCCCTAAACTTAAGATTCAGATTTAATTAATTGTCATTACACATAGACAAGAACATAACAAAAAAACACCATTTAGCATCTGGCTAGTAGTTCAATAGCAGAAATGGGTAGGACACAATAGAGTATTAACACCAGTTTTATCATATCATTAATTTAAATTTCTTTGGTCTTACTTATTGTACCTTCCCTCTCTATGGTTGCTGCCTTCCTCTTATTTCTACAGTTGTGTAACCACTTTTACTGTTTTTATGATACGACAGTCTCACTTTCTTTTTCTCTTTTATTGCACTTTAATCAGTTTTCTGTATTGATGCTGTTGATTTCGTTTTCTTTCAAACTATACAATAAATAAGTATATGTAATGCTGTCAAAGCATGTAATAAACTGCTGTTTTTAAAAGTGCTATATGTTCAGGAAATTTATGATTACAAACTTCTTTGTACAAACCTTTTGGCTTTATTTTGTTTAATGTTAAGCCTCACAGACCAACTTGTCTATAGCAGAAAGAAAAACGCAAACTGTCTATACACAAAGTGCTCACATTCTGCATTTGTCTCAATGTCAAACAATTTTACAAGACAAAAGCAAACAGTCCTTTAATCTCTCACATAAACATGAAATTTGTCCTGTGATTTATTCTGTTACATCTGTATAATGTCCACATAGCAAATAATTTACAATAGAGATGAGACAAAACATCTGCCTTTCTGTTCTAGATTAAAAAGCGTAAACTAGTTTACAAGAAAGAATATAATCAATTATGTCTCTAAGAAGAAAACTATGCTCTATCTGCAATTACATCATCTTTCTCAGAGCAATATTTCTAAAGCTATAGACTTTTAATTTGGCAAAAAAGGGAAAAAAAGAAAGAAGGCCCTCTTGTACTTGTTTTACCTCATGTGTCTGATGTGGGAGAGCAGGAGGAGCAGCTGGGCCTGACGCCTTGACTGCTGCTGGACCGAGCATGCTGATTGGCTGATGTGATGGATGAGAGCGTCAGTGATGGTGTCCAGCATGTTCTGCACTGCTGCAGTGTCATGCAGAGGCTCCATCGTACCAGTGCAGAAAGAGAAGGCACCTGGAAGAGAAATCAGTCACATTTATTACTGAGAAGTTTGTGTATAAAACAGGAGGGACGGAACATGTATGACTGCAAATGTAAAATGTTCACTCAACCGGAGGAAAATTCAGGTTCAAACTACACTATATTGAAGAAATTCCTACCTTTTCTTTTTTTTTTTATGTTGAGCATCATGGAAAAATGAGGGCAAAAATATTAATTGCTGTTGCAGCAATGCCCACACAGCAATCAAAAGTTCATGTGGACCCAGCAGCTGTGTCAGTCTCATCTCACTGGTATTTTAGTCGAGGCACATCCCCATATAGAATACCTCAATCTCCGAGACAAACACAGCCCTTGTCTGCCATCTCATGTTGTCATGGAAACAGTTTTCAGGCATATTGACAGGACAGAACACTGTGTTCACCTAATGTGTCGGAGTAGGGTTCACATCTACACCTCTGGAGATGTAACGCTCGTCAATATTTACTCTCAAAAACCCGAACTTTTGTTTGCATGTGGATGAAGAAATGTGTGTTTTTATTAGAGTGTCGAATTTTCAGGCATCAGTTTGTTTTCAGTCGCGTGAACATGGCAGAACAGCGGATACTATGAGAGACGAGACCCGTTGCCTCACCAGAGTTGAGTAAGATGATCGCTTTGAGACAAACGAACTCCTCGGTTTTGAGTTTGAGCATGCGGAAGCGGGAGGCGGTGGCCAGCAGCATGTCGAAGATCTCAGCCATTCCCTCCACACAGTCACCCTCACTTCTACAGAATAGACAAAAAAATTACTTAGATTTTAGATTGAGGGATTTCTTTTTTTTTTTTTTGCCTTTCTGCTCTTTTACAAGCCTATATGCCACACAAATGAACAATGACACAAAAAGTCAACGTGAATCAGTGTAAGAGGGGACACCTGACTAATATGTGGCTATGAAAGTATCCAAAAAGAAGGCAGACAAACTAATGGACCAAATCACTGCAATACTCCATTTTTTAGACAGTTCAAAAGTGATAGAAAGATGGGTAATATCCAGTGGTTAGAGAGCAGATAAACTTGGACAGCTTTAAGCCAAGGGAATTTGTCAAACCTGACCTGCAGGATTTAAGTCATCATGTCCAATTGGTGTCAGAACAGGTTTTACAGATAATACACTGTAATACACTTTGGAATCAAATGGGTCTATCAAACACATCACAGCCTAAAAGCTCTGTCTGTCTGTCTGCCTACCTGTCTCTCATCCCTCTGTCTTACTCCATCCCAGGCCTTTTCCCTCAGGTGCATTCTATGGTTTGGGGGAGCTTGTTTACTTGAACACTGGGTGAAATGGAGAGAACACACTGTACCGCCTACAAAGCAGAAAACAGCCACACATCTCCAGTCTGCCTGCATCTTTACTTTCTCATCCTCTCTCCTCATTTAGCTCTCACTCCTTTGCCTCTTTCACCTTCATCTTTTCCCTCTGCTGCTCTCTTCTTCCTCTTCCACCATTCCTTGCATTGAGGCTTTGATTAAATCTCTGTCCCAGTTGCCTGCTCAACACTGTAATGATGAGGGGGGTATTTCAGGGTAGAGAGGCTCCTCTCCATGGGGAACATATAATTAGTCTTTCACTCTAATACGGACATGTTGGGATGGCACAATGACTGCTGAGGTGTGAAATGGAAAATCTACAATGCTGATGTATCACTTTTGTGTGAGGTGTGGACAAATGAGGAGGAAGAGATCGAAAAAGTGTGAGGAGAATTGGCTAGTACCTGTCCAGGATCAAGTCCTGTGCAAAGATGAGTTTTCCGGGGCAGTGGATGGACCTCCAGATGAGCCCAATCATCAAAATCTCCAGCCACGAGCTCTCCAACAGCTGCACCTGGTCATGGAGGGAGAGCTGCAGGAACCCTGGGAAAACACCAAATCAAGAATACATACAATATACACAGATTTATAGAAAAGGAAAATGTCTATATACCAACTTATTTTTTGGATGCTTTCCATCACTTAAATCTGGCAAAACAGTATTAACCCTTTAACTCCTGAGTCTTTAACAGTTCCAGTCTAAAGGAGTAAAATAAGCACAAGAAAAAAAGAAAAACAGCTAAAGTAATGAATGAAAACCAACAAAAAATTAATAATAAAACAACAAAATATTACTTAACATGAACCAAGTTCCACAAATGGAGCAAAATGAAAGAAAAACAAACAAAATAACTGACAAAATGAACAAAAAACTAATAAATATTCACAAAATAATAAATAATGTGGCAAAAAAATTAACTAAAGTAAAAACAATTTTAAAAAAGAAACAAACAACTAGTATTGTAATTTAGTTCAAATAGTTTTAGTTTTGTCTTTTTCTAAATCAGTTTCTTTTTGACACCTGTTTACAATATGTCATTATACACTCCTAATGTAAGGAATCGCATGTTTGCTCCATCTATAAATGCCTTTAAAATTTGAGCTAGAAATGGGATCACAACTTTAAAAGATTTATTCTCCGATAGGGTATTTATTACTTTCACAGAACTAGTGAAGAAACATAATATTCCCCACTCATATTTTTTCAGATTTTTACAATTGCGTAGCGTCATCTCTCATAATATTACTAATTATCCTTAACTACTACTGCTCTCACTATTATGGAGCATAAAGTACATAATGAAGGTCTTATTAGAAGAATATATTCTCTACTCAATCACCACACAGAGAACCCTCTTGACATCCAGAAACAGAAGTGGGAAGAGGAATTGGGTATAGAAATATCAATTATATATAAATTAAATAAAATATCAAATAAATATAAATATAAAAAAATAAAAAAATATCAATTAAATATAAATTCTCTGGCAAGAATTCCTAGACAAAATTCATTCATCTTCAGTCTGTCTAAAATATTCAGTAATGCAGTTCAAAGTTGTGCATAGACTGCACTGGTCTAAACCAAAACTAGCCAAACTTAAGTTGACTACTAATTCTAAGTGTGAAAAAAATGTCACCAGGAACCAGGGAATCTTCCATGGTTAATAATAGGACAATTTCTGTCAATCAATATTTAATTTCTTTTCAGAGATCTTTGAAACCCCAGTAGACTGTCATGTATTCACTGGGGTACTTGGAGCATGTCCACAGAATACACACCTCAAGAAGAACTTTAAGGACACGATTACCTTTACAACTTTAACAGCTCACCAGCTTAAATGGAAAGACAGAAATATATCAATATTCAACCTTTGGATTAAAGACCTTATGACAAGGTTCGAGGCTCCAGTTACATTTTAGTGACAGTTAGGACAAAAAAAATATATATACATCACTTTCTGTTTCATGGACTCAAAACATACAAATCTAGTACCAAATTTTCTCAGGAATCTGAAAATTGAATCATTTATGCAAAATCTTATGATTTTCACTCCACGGGGCTGTAATTGACGCAAAGTTAAAATGAGTAAAATGTGAACTTTGCCTATACACTACCAGATTTTATTATAGTACATTTTCTGTCATGAGCTATGTATTCCATCATTTTCTGCTCATATAACACTTTTTCTTCACCAAAATATCAGTCTTATCTCAGGTCAGCTTTCGTCTTGGCCTCTTGTCTCTATTCAGTCAGTCTGGAACGTAGAAATATTGTCAGTTAGCCTTCATTTCATAACACATGCAACAGTTCTGCTTAGTTTACCTACAAATAATATAAAAAGCCTTTCCTTAGTTGTTCAGGCTGGATATATTGACTTCATCATTGAATAAGTATGTAAATACAAGCAAAATTGGCAGATGTTTTCTAAAACAAACATGAAAACTAGGCCGTAAAAAACAAAACAAAAAAAAAAAACAACAACTTGATCTCAATTTATTAACATTACGATTAACTAATGTAAACTGCTTATAGCCCATATAAATGGGTATAAGTGATTACATTTTGGTTGCTCGACATTGACAATTGAGTAAATGCAAGTTTTTTGTTTTTTTACAAAAGCATGGGGTTTTTTTTGTTGTTTTTTTTCCCCCACAAACGAAGAAGTGATGGGAGTAGGATTAGTAAAAGTTATGATTTTACTGAACTAATGTTAGAATATACATATGTGTTGGCTACTGCTTTATTCCCAACTAAATTACAAAGGGATGGATATATAGTACATGCAGATTTACAATTAAATCAACTCTAAGGATGAATCAAAAGCCAAATTCTTACCTAGAGTCTCAAAATTTCCAAACAAAATTGTCAGCGGACATCTTTGGAAGAACTCGCTGATATGACATCATTTCTAATTGCAACCACTGAAACGGATGGTCATTCAAAAGAATAGAGATGGGACATAACGATTCTTTCCTGCCAGTTCGTTCACTTCGGTCAGTTCAGCAAAGTGATTCGTTCGTTCAGTTCGTTCACTCGTTCGTTCTGGTGAC
>JAPTYR010000017.1:30821662-30835279 GCA_029814505.1 Siphamia roseigaster | reverse complement strand
GATAGATAGATAGATAGATAGATAGATAGATAGATAGATAGATAGATAGATAGATAGATAGATAGATAGATAGTTTACAGTAGGGTAATAAAGTGGGGAACTAATCTAAATGTTGTGCATCATCTCACTTGAGTCTGAGGGCCTCCTGTATCCTGCGGTACATGTAGCACTCCATATACAGCCATGGAGACTTGAACCAGCTGACAAGCTCCTGGTCCCCCTCCAGTCTCTGTTGTCTCTGCAAATACTGGTTCCAAGTGTCTACATCTTCCAGGTCATCACTCAGGGGCAATACTGGTTTGTCCGTTTGCAGCTCATTCCTCAGCTTAGACAGCAAAGATATTGCTGCCTTCTCTGCCTGGATGCCTTCCTGTTTAATGCAGTCGACAAAGGAGTCAGGTTGAAAAATGATGTTTGACTTCGACTAACTGTTGATCAAAAAACGATTTAGCTAATACTGTAAATCCTTACCTCTCCGAATTCTTCAAAAAACTTGTTTTTATTGCGATGTATTGTATCTATAACTTTAGTCAAGATGGTCGGCAATCTGTCTTTTATAGTCAAATAAGCAAATGACCTGTAGGAGAAAGATAATGCCTAATGATTATCTTTTGTTTATAGCGTTATAGCAACTGTATGCACTTAAGCTAATGCTGTTAGGTGGAAACTAACCTGCTAATTATCAACTTATGTTCGGCTACACACGTCGCATATGGACACAACGGCGCTGTCAATAAACACCCGTTTGATTAAATAAACGTTACATAACTGTATTTTAACCTTAACCGGTAGTTAGTTTTAATTGTGAATTGAACGTTAGCAAAGAAGCTAACGCTGCTGCCAAATTTCTACGCCAGTATCGGTCAAGAGCGTTTTAATAAAAAGACAGTTAGTTAACCTGGTTACCTGCAACATTTAAGATATAACCTGCGTAGTTAAAGGAGTTGTCAACATACCCAACCACTTTGGCAGATAGTGAAGAAACAGTATGATCAGCCGCCATGTTTCTAGCAGAGGGTGAATTTTGAATGAACTTTATCAACACACTTTTAAGGACACGAACAAAGTTTTGCAGCAGGCAGTGAAACGGCGTTAACGCTCAAATGGCTTTTAAAAAAGAGGCACGGAGGCAGTATTTACGGTAGATTTCTCATGCTTCCATCAAGAAAGATTCTGCAATTAGGTGTTTTGCTTCCTGGTACCACTACTTTGTTGGATTTGTTTCGGAATGCCATACTACCATCTAACGGTGTAAACGCAGACAGCAGTGTTCAAAAGTTGTCTGTCTGTCTGTCTGTCTGTCTGTCTTGGTCCACAATTGCCTCTGTTTTCAAGAATGCGGCATTCACGCAGTGTCCAGAAACCTTTTATGTCTGTGCTTTTTCATTTTAAATAGGCCTACTTCATAATGTGTATTTGGTGACACTGAACGTGTAGTCAAACTGCCGCACTGCGCATGTCCTTCAGCTGCTGGGGCAACAGCATCCTCAGGCATCTCTTGTTGTTCAGGGCAACGGTTGTCATGGAGACATTGATTGGCCCAGCAGGAAAGGGAGGATTTGTTTCGAACCCCCAAGGCTTTTGGCGCGAAATAGAGGAGGGGGCGACATAATGTTTTGGATATGGAAATAATATTTGCCGCGGCGCAAATAGAAAGCTCTAATTATTCACAAAATACACGTATTTGAACCCACAGATAGTAAAGACCTACATAACCATTTCTACAGCGTTCAGAATTTAAAGAAGCCTGGATGTAGGATTGTTTACTGTTATAATACTTTAGGCGCAAATTTAAATTTCCCGTAAAATGCCCCAAATTGTGTACTGTAACTTTGTTTGTACAGTATGATCAAAATCAAAGTTTATGTTAGAAATTATATGAGATGTTTAAACACTATGTCAGTTAAAAGGAGTCAAACACATTGGCTTTTCTATGGCAAACTCAAGCCGTCAACTGCAGTTTTGGGGAAAGAGACCGACGGACACTTTTGATCTCTTCTTTGAAGAACATGACCAATTGATTGGCTGCGCTCACGATTACTGGGTGCATATCAATTCTTCTGCTGCTGTGTTTTTTTTCTGCCTTATAACACCCCCGGGCCCCGGTCACTATGGGAACACGGCGGACCGTTGTCAGGATGTGAGGTCCCTAGGAGTGGGAGTCCAGCTGCGTCCACCTCCGGTGTTCATCCACCGCCGGCCTCCCTTCCCCCCTCCAAGCTTCAGACTGGCTGTTTTTCTAAACCGACAGAGCAGTGACTCACCACTCCGGTTTCAAAACAGGCCATGAACTGGGGGAGGGCGGCAGTGAACGTTAAAGGGCCTGTTTAAACAGGTGTGGAAGGCCCAGCGAGCAACAGCGGAATGACGCCGTTTTACCAGGGCTACCGAATATGTTTGTGGGGAATGGATTTAGATGGAAGCATCAGTAGGATCTGGGAACAGTCCTGCGCAAAACCAACTTTTTTAAGCAATTTCATGCACTGAATACTGTGCAGTTGGTTGTAATGCATTAAAGCAGAATAAATCTAAATTTTGTGGAAGTCGGGACAGTCATGTGAAAATCCAGTCCACTGATAGAATAGATAGAATAGAGGAAATTTGTATGAGGCAGCTATGAGAAGGATGACTGTCTTGTGATGTTTTGTGTCAGGAAAAAGGTATACATTGAAATTAATAGACTTAAATGGTGCATAATCATGTGAAAGAAGCGATCGTGTTATTGTTTCCTTCAAGGCATTGCTGTAGGCCCTTTAGCTGCATGAACTCCTAATGGTGAATTTTGTTAGGCTGAGGAACCGACAGTACCCCCACCCCCCCAAGGCATCATGTTTTATCTGAAAATGAATTTCAATAAAGTCAGGGACAGGGTCAGTGTTTGTTGACAGAACAGAGACTTTAAGACCCTGTTTCATACACATTGCTGGTCTCCACCCCCCTAAATCCTGTCTCCTTTTTCAGACAGCTTCCCCACCCATTCTCTGCATTCCCAGCAAGTACTTTTCAGTCCAGCACTCCTGTGGACTCTGTCCTAAGGATTAAATGCAACACACACTGTAAATGATATGTCTGGAAAAAAAAATGGGTGTTTACACTGGTACAACATCCACCAACTCACTGATGACAAAATACGGGTTTGACTCCAAAGTACAACTGTGAGGGGGTTCTTCTACACTTCCTGTGCCCCTGGACAGGAAGTGGGGTTTGGTTGACATACATTTCCAAGACCTCTGCTTGTTCCCTCTTGTAATGCATTTGGTTGTGTTATGTAAGTTCTTGACTTTTTTTGAAGAGAAAGCTTTTGTTAGGTTCAGAAAACAATACAACTAAATTTACATATGGTAATCTTGGTTACAACAAACCCAAGGAGGTAACACAAGCTAGTATTTTCCATTCACTTGATTGGCTTCATAAATGTTTCTGATACAGTTTACAACTAATCTGAATTACAGAGGTGGCTTATAGTAGTACACAAAAATAAACAGGTTCCTGTAGTAAAATCATTGATTTAGGTAAAATAAATTAGGTCTTATGTCCTCCATGACTTTCTGACAGAGCTTTTGGGTTTCAGTCGCAGGAGAAGAATCCTGTAAAATTGGGACTAACCCCATATGATGCACTATTCTTATTAACATAGTGTTGTGGGAAAATCCTGCTCAGTTGTGTAACTTGGTTTCGTTAATAAGATTTGTGGAAGTTGTAAGTGAATATCAGAAGTAACAGAGTATTGTAGCTTTTCCCTTATTTGTCTAAACATGTGTATTTGGGTGTGTATACTTTTTATAATTGAGGTTTTACAGTAAATCACTCTAAAACTACCTTAATGATAAGTTTGTCTCATATCAGGAAAATGTCAGATGTTTGACTAACATCATAATTTAAATTAAAAGATTGCCCAACATTGGTGCCTCATTCATTAATAGTCACTCATTTTTTTTATTTAGCATTCTGTAATAGCTTATATGTTCTACCTTAACTGTTAATCAAAATACATGACACAAATAAATGCTAGCTTGATGTGCAAATCCTGTGATCAGCATTGCATATTTAATCCTCTTGAAACCAATCAATGCATTTTTGTCCCTGGTAGGGCACAAAAGTTTAACTTTCACTACTTAAATACGTACAAAAAATAAAATAAACTGAAAACACTGTCCGCTGCAAATGACATTCTATTAAAAAACGAATTGTATCTGAATAAACTGTTATATTATATTGTTTCCAATCAGAACAACCATGCCTATTAAATGTAGATAAGTAAAAAAAAAAAAGACATTTCTTTCTCTGGGTCTCATATTTGTGGGAAAATTATATTTTATAACTTACTTTACTTACCTTTGTTACCCCTTTGTGGCTTAAATACAAGCTTGATGTAATGCTGTGATTATTATAATTATAATACATTGCATTTATAACGCACTTTCATTCAGGGGAATCCTAAAATGCTACACAAAGGACATTTTTTAATAAAATAAAAACAAATAAGATAAAATAGTAAGTCAGGAATAAAAGACTAAGCTAAAAAACACTATCAGGGATGAAAGACTAAGCTAAACACTTATTGCTGTATTACGTAACAGTGGGGCAATTTGCATTTTGGTATTCGATACTTAAAGTTTCACATTAAGTACAGCTGAATCCATTACTGGATAAATGAAGTTGTTAAACTATAGTGTATATTAAGCTAAATTTGTTTTGTCTGCACTTCGTCATAACATGTTTATACGTTAGCATAAAGGTACAGATAGGTTTAAGTAAAATAATTAAACATTCACATGGGGGATTTTAACGTGTGGAAAACCTTACACGTTATTTCATTATTATTCTGAGGAAGGGAGGAAAAGGGAAATGTGCACAGCCACAAGCATATTTTCCGTTTAACGTCCGGCTAACGGTAGACACGTAATGTTTAACTAGCAGACCGAGAGTTGTGTGCGTGTGTGTGTGTTCCAAGTCACCGGCTGTCAATAAAAAACAACCAAACCTGGCAACCCAACGGCGGTTACACTCTGCTGGAGAAATTAACGTTAACTCAACCGCCCCCAGCTTGCTCAACGGATTTTACAACGGCTGTTTTTTGGCTGGTTTTACCCACAGTCATGTGATTGTAACGTAAAACCCCTAACCGGAAAGCACCGACGGACGACCCTCTCCGCCGCCAACGAATGCTGCGTTTGCAAAGGAACAGTACAAGCTGCTGCGAACCCAGTGAGGACGGACCAGTCCCCGGTAACAAACAACGGCGACACGGACAAACTAGACGGATTTACGCGGAGACCAGGTACGGCTATGGTTAGCTATGAATTCGCCGGTTGGTGAACTTGTAGTGTGGTCTTATTCCGTTGTTTGTGTCCGCTCTTGTTCACAGTATTTGTGACTGGGAAGTTAAAAAGAAACGCGTTCGTGACCATCCCCATCCCCCTGCGTGTCTCGCGCTCTTTATGAGTGTGTATTGGGTGCTCGCGCCCGCTCCCGAGCATGTCCGTTTTCTCGCGTTAGCAATAGCAACCCGAGAGGATACAACGTCCGGCATCGTTTTTTTTTCTTTTTTTGCCTCTTTCCACAATAAAACAGGCATTCTCTTAACCCGATCGCCTCTTATCTCGTTTCTCTTTAAACGTACCTATATGTTTTCTATGCGTGCAGCTTTGTGTTCGTCACGAGAACATCAAATTTGTAGTACGGAAGTGACTGTTCCACGTGTCTACATCATTTCAGGGGCGGTGCTTTTTATTTGTCGCAAACAACTTAGTATTGATTGTTCAGTCTGCATGATGTGAATTGTACTTTCCTCACTGTAGCCAGACAGTGATGGTGGCTTACTGTTTTTTTCCTATTCAAAACCACGTCGGAGTCTGCGTGGGTGACCTGAAGACACACTGTTCTCATGTTTGCTTGAATATCTCTCAACTGGGATTCTCAAAGTTCAGTAAAATCATAACTAAAATTACATTCAATACAATGCAAACTATCCTTAAAAACTGAATAACACGAAAACCACTAACGAACCTGAAATTTCCTAAGAAAAATAAGTGCAATTTTAACAATATTATGTCTCAAGCATATTATTTACATATGTCCATTAGAATTTACAGATCACAGTAGAGCCAGAGGCACAAAACATCTTAGTAACAGGCATAATATTGTTAAAATTGCTGACTTTTCTTAAGGCATTTCAGGCTGTTTTTCCCCCAGATTTTGTTTTTAAACGATAACTTGTAAATGTAAACATTTTAATACAATTTTAACTTTTTTTTTTACAGATAGATACATTTTTGGGGTTATTTCAAGGTTATCATGACAGTGTTTTACTTATGTGACCCACTTGAAATAAAATTGGTCTGTATATGTGACCCCTTTACTAAAATGATTTTGACACCCTTTATTTGTTAATATAATTGGTGTAATTTTTGATTTTCACAAATTCATCCCTTGGCCATGTGTTTGACACCCCTGCTCTAAGCTAAATTAAATCTGCAAAATTATCTACGCCAAATAATGCTTTGATGCATCAAGGAAAGCTTGTGTGTAGGAACAAGCAAAAATTTAAAAGTAGTCAACAATAATACAACATGGGTGCAAACAGCAATATATTCAGGGCTATGGCTGATATTATAAACTGTACTTCTTTCCTGCTTAAAACCAGGAAAATTCCAATAATAAGAGCCTCCTCAACTGGTCTTAATTTTCCCCACAATAGCCAGCGCACTATGCACTAATTTTGAGTGTTTATTGGGATTCTGTGTGGAAAGAGCATTGTTTTGTTTGTTGGTGTTTCACATCTGTAGAGCTTGTTGCTCCTTTTGCCTTTGATAAGATATGGAAAACCCACCCTTTTCCTAAAGAGTAGTAGTTTAAGCATCTTTGGACTCTGATCTCTGTGATGAAATACATGTGTGGAGTGATGTGTTTGTGTTCATGCACAGAGCAGATGATATGCAATCACAGCATTATACGTATCAGACCTAAGTTATTGGATAAAGTATTCGTCAAATTCTATAATGATAGACTACATAGTGCGGAGAAAGTGTTGGGGAGTAGATTCACTCTGACTGTTTCCATTCTCCACTGGAAGGGGGTAGAACCAGTTCTGCCTTAGGAATGTGTGTCGACACCCATAACCCTGATCATGTGATGGCCTGAAGCCTCTATTGAACTTTAGGGTCAGTAACACCCATCTCAGTGGACAGCAGAGTGTAGCCTCGACCTCTGAAATGTTGGTGGAGACTGTGGACAGAGGACACAGAGGCTTGTCTTACAGAGTCGTGTTTCCTCACTGTTCGGTAGATAGGAAAGCATAGATAAAAATCCCTAGCATCCTCTAATTTTGATTTCAGGGTCACTAAAGCCAAGAGCCCTGTGTAGCCTGCAACCACAGCAACTTGTGTAATAATCTTTGAAAACCAGAGCAACAATTTATAAGCATTAAAAACCCTCAATGTTTGGTGTGAAAGAGCCCTCTTTATCTCTGTATAAAGCAGATCTTGAAATTATTAATGCTGCCTGTTCAGGAGTTTAAATCATCTCATAGTCCATTAAAATCAAACAAGAATGTCATGGTGAAATAAAATGAATTCATTGACTTTTATTATCTATTGCACAACATGAGAAATGAATCAGAAAAATATGTTTCTTACTTTTCTGTCATAGTTGTGTGATATGACTGAAGTATCATGTAAATATAATTCCATATATGCATAATTAAATGCATCACCATACACAGTACATTTTCTGTGAAATCACTGATTAAACAGTTTGTAGAAAATGATCACATGGAAAGGCCTATTGCTATTCATGTATTAATATTTAATTATTTTCTCCTTTTACCTAGAACTTCTCTTTTTAAGGTATTGTATAAACTAAATGTCCATACATTGTCATGTCACATGACCTTCACAGTACACAAATTGCTCTTCGTATAACAAAATAATTAATCGCTATTGTGTGAAGTTAACCTTTACAAGGTTGTTAGATCCCCTTCAGACCAACTCTTTGTGTTCATAATAAACTCTGGTTTTCTTCCAAACAGGAACTGATTGCAGTTTGTCTGTGTGTGTTTATTTGTGTGTCTTTGTGCAGGTTGAAGAATGGAGTTGGCCAACCATGGTCTTATCCTGCTGCAGCAGCTTAATGCTCAGAGGGAGTTTGGCTTCCTGTGTGACTGCACTGTGGCTATAGGAGATGTCTTCTTCAAAGCCCACAAAGCTGTCCTCGCTGCCTTCTCAAACTACTTCAGAATGCTCTTTATTCACCAGGACAGGTACAGTAGACATGTACTGAAGGTGCAACACCCAGCCTCTGCATTTATTTAAAAGCTTTGAAATATTATTTTGTTTTTTATTTTAATATTCTATTTTTATAATAAATTTTATTTTGCCAGGAATTAAGAATTGATTGGAAACAAACAATGAAGAACGTTTGGTCTGAAAGCCTCAGATTGAAAGTCAGAAAAAGGAAGTCAACTTTCGCTGTCAATCAATCATCAAATGTTTGAAAAGTGCTATATAAATAAGTTTGACGTTTGCTGTCATGTCATAGTGTTCAGGTTGTGAAATGGGTCTTAAATGGTATTCAAATTAAGTTCTTGACGCTTGACAGAAAAAAGAATTTCTCATCATAGAATTCAATCAGTATCATTATCCTAAAATAACATCATTGCAAAACAAATCTCAAATGTTTTTTGTTTTTTTTTTTTTTATTGTGAGGACCCAAGTCGATATGGGGCTGACAAATTTTCAGATCTGCATTTATTATCATTTGTGTTGATCATTTGTTATAACTGATCCATCAGGGATGTTTAAGGCGGTGTTTTGGTGCTGCACTAACAGTATGATGCCACTAAAAATATACAAAGTTATCTAGCATTTTCTACCATCTGTCGGTTTTTCAGTGACTGTGTGCGCCTGAAGGCTGCTGACATCCAGCCAGATATCTTCAGCTACCTCCTCAACCTGATGTACACAGGCAAACTGGCCCCCCAGCTCATAGATCCTGCACGGCTGGAGCAGGGGGTCCGATTCCTGCATGCGTATCCACTCTTGCAAGAGGCCAGCCAGTCCGTGTACTCACACCCAGAGCCGCGCATCAACCGCTCCACCTCCCTCGACGGCATCCAGATCTCTGACCAGCAGGTGGCGGTCTCATCTAGGCTGTCCACCCGGAGGCAGCTGTCCTCACCCTTTGAGATAGACCAGCCTAGCTCCGAGGGGAAGTATCCGTCCACACCAGCCACCACACCAGCTACACTTTCAAATTCTGTACCGTCCAAGCTCACCCTCTCACCCCCCGAGGCGGAGGCGTCCACCAGCGGAGCAAAGCCTCCAGCTGATGAAGGCAAAACAGACTTGATTAATGCAGACGGATCTTCAAGTGGTGCCATCCTCCATGTAAAGCCCAGCATCATGAAGAGGAGCACCTCTTTCCGGAAGCATTACTCCTGTCATCTGTGCAGGACTCGATTTAGCCAGAGAAGTCTGCTGAGGGAGCACCTCCTCCAGCACACCCAGGCTCTGCAGCAGCCGCTGTCGGAGCCCAGCAACGCTCTCTCACCTGTCATCAGCGGAGAACCCAGCGGAGAAGGAGATGGAGTCCTGAGGGGAAGTAAAGCTGGCTCTGGTGTTTCTGTTGCTGCAACAACCGTTGAGATCATCAGTGACAGCGAGCAGACGCCCATTTCAGGTACCAACTCAGACTCACCCCGAGCAGAGGTGTCCACATCAGGCTGGGGAGTAGGTGGGCTAAACTCCCAGGCTGACACACCGCCACCATCAGACATCGCAGATATTGATAACCTGGAGAGCGCTGACTTGGACCGGGAAGTGAAGAGACGAAAGTATGAATGTTCCACCTGCGGGCGTAAGTTCATTCAGAAGAGCCACTGGCGTGAACATATGTACATCCACACAGGGAAGCCCTTCAAATGCAGCGCCTGTGGCAAGAGCTTCTGCCGTGCTAACCAGGCAGCCCGGCATGTGTGTCTGAACCAAGGGGCTGACACCTACACCATGGTGGACCGACAAAGTATGGAACTGTGTGCCGCCGGCGATGATGCCAGCCAGATGGAAGCCATGTTCCTGGGCTCATCAAAGCCTTACAAATGTAACATTTGCGCGACCACCTTCTCAAGTCCTAATGAGGTGATCAAACACTTGTGTTTCACCCAAGGGGGGCTAGTGGGGCTGCAGGGAAACACAGGAGTAGGAGCCCTGCTGCAGCGTGATGACTACTCCAAAGATGAAGGCTCTGATCTGTCCAACTCTGGCACCCCGTTAGAACCCATAAAGACTGAGGAGATCCTGGTAGAATAGTGCCAAAACTGTGTTTTGTCCTTTTTAACAATATGTTTATTTTCTAAGTTATGATTAATAGGTAAGCTAAGGTGGAGCTTGTCAGGGTATGTATGTTGGAGGTTCTCAATTCTATTTTTCACAATTTTTTTTATTTTTTTTTTTTGCTTTGAGGATGAAGGTTCATAGCCTACGATTCTAGGGGATTCAACCCACAACCAGCAGAAAAGCAACTGCAAACTGACATTCAAATGAGACTTAAGGCAAAGTCAAACAGTATGAAGGATTTACTCATCTCATCTCTGTAATGTTACTGTTCATTGGTATTAGACGGTTGTATTTTGAAACTGTTGCAGAGTGGTTTCCCCTCCGAGCAGCTGTGGTGAGCCTGCAGTCACAGACCCTAAATACAAAAGGAAGAGGAAGCTGACAGTTCCGGCCGGCAGCGCGTTGTGAGATGTGTTGGCTGAACTAGATTCAAGGAGGAGGAAGTGTGAACTGTTAACAACACCAACACCCCTGATACTGCGCACACAGTTAGGAAGAGTCAGCGTCCATGATCCTATGTGGATATTTGCGCTGATCATATACTGCATTATAATTCCACATAGAAACCCACATTGTATCCACGTCAGACAATCTGTGCTCTTTTTTTGAGTAGTCATTCAGGAAACTAAGTGTCTTCCACTTTAAGGTAATTAGTGACCATTATTTTCCTCCTCCCCAGTGTAATTAAGTTGGAGTACTCTGTTAATTCCCTAAGTGCGATTATGGTTCCTGTTTCATTACAGCATTTCAAGCACAATTTCTTCTGATCATAAGTGTTTGGCCTCTGAAAATGGGCCAAAATGAGGGACAGCAGTCCATTTTCATGTTTACTGTCGTACCACTCATTTCATAGTTTGACATTTTGTCCAGTTACTGATTCCAGGAGCAATGTCACACTACACACATACCTTGATTGGAGGCTGTTGTGAACAACATTGTACATCTGTGCATTGTATAATTTGCTAAAAATCTAATCCTAAAGGCCCTTAATTTTTATTTGACATGCTTTTCTAATTTTCTATTGTGTGACATTTATAAATAATGCATTACATTATATTGCAAAGCTTTATGTATATTAGCAGAAGAATCACTTTCAAAATAGGAGTTAATTTGATTTAGCAAAAGTTTATGTATTAGGGATGGGTATGACATGTATTTTTTATCTAAAAGCAGTAAGTAATATCTGAGCTCCAACAGTTTAGTGCTTCTTTAAGAATTAAAAGATTATTTAGGTCTACTTCCACTTTATAAATGTATGCTATATATTTAGATAACTACTTCTAACATGCCTTGTGCAGCATTAAAAATCCCTTTTACATGTTTGCAAAAACTATGATTTTCACACATGATATATGATATTTATTACACCTTATACTACTGATGACTTGAACTTATGAGAAATTTCTACATAGAAGTCCATTAAATGTGAAACAAAGGAAGGCAATGTGGTAGTTCTTATTATTATTAGTTTTATTCCAGTAGTGTGTTAAATATCGTTCAGTATACCGTGGATATGGGGATACTGGAAATATATCCATGAACATCACTGTTTTGACTAAAACTCTCCTGCAATCTGACATTTAAATGATTGGGGCCTTTAGTCAGAGGAAGAAAACTTGCAATACAAACTGCATTGTTCATTAGGGTGTATCTGTTCCCCTCACTTTCTCAGATCAGGCCTAACTTTTTTTTATGAATGAGGCTTGGTTGGGGGCGGGGTTAAATAAAATAAAATCACTTTTTAGGGGCAGTTTAAGAAAAAAATAACTCAGACTAGTGAAATATAGGGTCATCTAGATATGTTATGTTGAGGGTATAATGGGTATGCAGATACAAAACTAGAAAAAAAGCACTCAGAGAGCGCAGACCTCTGCCAAGCAGCTCAGTTCCCCCCGTATTAGGATCCACCTAAAATAACAGTCCTACAATTATTTTGTCTCTCATCTTCAGATTCACTGACCATGAAAATGTTCCTCTAGCAAGTGGATTCATGTTGATATCATTATTAGTTCAGTAGTTATTCACTAAATAGTCTTTTTTGATAATGACAGTTTTCTTCCCGATCATCACCAAAATCGAACCATTTGTTCCTTTGACCATCCTCAATATTCCTTGAAAATTTCAGCAAAATCCATTCATAAGTTTTTGAGTTATTTTGAAGACAGTCAAATAAACAAACAAACGCCTGCAAAAACATAACCTCCTTGGTGGAGGAAATAATGACTAAACAATATTCTTGTAAAAGAAGAAGAAGAAAATCCATTCATTTCTAATATCAAATGACAATACTTCAATGCTCAAGACAAGTGTTGCTTAGGGTAAGAAATATTAATAATAGTGGAACGTAAAAGAAAATTTCTTATGAATGTAGACTGACTAGCACAGTTGTCAGTTTTCAATCCCATAGAAACACTTTATATGGAATTAAGAACTGGCAACTGAATTATTGTCTTAAACATTGAATTATTGTTATTTGATCTCAGAAATAAAGGTATTTTCTTCTTGTTTTGCAAGTATATTGTTTAGTCATTATTTTGTATCTGCATATCCATTATACCCTCAGAATAACAGATCAAGATGACCTTATATTTAAGTCATCTGGGTTTTTTTTTTCTTGCCCCGAAAATGCCCCTAAAAAGTGATTTTAAATTGACATAAAATTATCTGAAGAACTGTTCTGTGCATCATCAGCTATTGATAAGTGAAAAATGCACATTTTACTGCAAAAAATGGAATCTTAAATTGAAAACAGCCACCCTGAGGGCTTAATAGAAAACTAGAAAAAGAGCACAGACCTCTGCCAAGCTGCTCAGTTCCCCCCATATTGGGATTTCCACCTCTACCAAGTGGTTTCACATTGATATTATTAGTTCAGTAGTTATTCACTAAAATCTTTTTCGATAATGGTGCGGTTTTATTCTGGATAACCACCAAAATGTTATCATTTGTTGATCTCCCCATTACCAACCTATCCTGAAAATTTCATCAAAATCAGTTCATTAGTTATTGAGTTATCTTGGACATAAATCAACACCGGCAAAAACATAACTTCCTTGGCGGAGGCAATTATGATATTTGGTGTGCTTCATTTTTATTTTACCAAGACTCATTCACAAAAAAGTTAGGCCTGATCTGATAAAGTGAGAGGAACAGACACACCTCACTGTGCAGTTTATTTTATTGCTTACCAAAACAATGCCTTTCTCTGTAAGAATATATTTTAAGTAACTCTTGTTCCCTTTTTTTTTTTTTTTTGTAAAGTAAAAAAACAAGATTTTCTTCC
>JAPTYR010000017.1:29350557-29360808 GCA_029814505.1 Siphamia roseigaster | reverse complement strand
CAATTCTTGAGTTGCAGCTGGAAGCGCTGTTGTGAAGGAAAAGCCCATACAAGTAGATTGCCGAGTACGTCTATAATCAGTTTGTTGTATTAGTTTGTTCTGAACACTACTAGAAGCCTCAATCATGTTGCAAAATTTGTCAGCAGAGGAGCCAAGTCACGAAACACAGCAAGTGACAGGTTGCTAGGATGACTTCCGGAGTGCACAGCTGATTATCGACGTACTCGGCAATCTACTCGTATGGGCTTTTCCCTCACAACCATGCTTCCGGCTGCAATTCAAGAATTATCAAGCTACTATGTTCACAAAAACTCCTTCTGTGGATTGTTATGAGGACATGAGGAGCTCAGGACACCTGGGTTTGTTTTAGGGACCCTCCACAGGTAAGTGTGGTGTTTTTGGAACTGTGTAGGAGGTTTAAATGTTGGGTTTTTGAAATGTGGTGCACGGTATGTCCTATTGGAGTATATGGCTTGGCTCGGTATAATCAAACTTTCTCAAAAAACATCCAGTTGTCGTGATTTTGCTCTCAGGTGATCGTATTTCATCCCAAACATGCAAAAAACAGCCCAATTTGCTTCGACACCAGATAATTCCTTTTATAGAATTCTTTAGTCCTTCACTGTTCTTCTAATTTCAGTCTTCATGGATCCTTCTCTGCAACAAAGTTATCATTCCATGATACCCCGACAGGTCTTTAACCCCCTCCCTCACACTACGGCCACAGGATTCCAACTCTAACAACCACCTTCCTCATCTTTGTCACCCTCACGGATGTGTGATCTGTGGCTATTGTTGTTGGGATCCGTCTGACAGATTTTTCCAGAGTCGACTAAATCCGCCTTGTTTTCTTGGTTCTTTCCTGTCCAACCAAAGCTTCTCTCTTCTTGGGGGCCATGTTTTTCCTGCCACAATGACTTCTGGGAGATGCGTGGAGTAAACTAGCGAACACTGTCAGGTACTTGTCTGGTCCTCCCACGGGCTTCAAACGTGACCAAATCCAACATGAGAAAATGCAGGCTGTCCTTATTTGGCTGTTGTGGCCTTTGGTCCCATGGTCGGTATTATATAAATATTGCTGAACTTTGACCCCGTATGGCCTTATATGAACAAGTATTAGGCATGCTTCCACTACACTGGTTCCGGGTCTTTTTTGGGGGACGTACTTTTGACCGGGCCATGAGTTAGCTCAGTCCTCTCAGGCGTTGCGTTTCCATTACACTAATGACCCTGTAAGAACCTTGAGATGTCATCATATCGCATCCGTTTCTATGGTAATGTCACTAACAAAAAGCGGCAAAACAGCAGTAGCAGAGGAGGAAATCACAACAAGACTAGACATGGACATGGACAAAGATGGGATGTTTGTTGCGTTTGTGCCGTTGCTTCACACAGTAAAAGTCTTCTGCTTCGTCATGTGGTAAACTTCCTCCAGCAACTGCTCTTTAAATTTGAAGGTTGTCATGACCTGCTGATGTCATTTGCGACAACCTATCTGCATGACTTAGCCACTAGTACCGCCCAGTGATTCTACCAGGCCGTTCTTGAGTACCTACCCTCGAGCATGTACTCTGCTGGTTCCGGTAAAAGTTGCAGAAGGCGGCCCTGTCGGAACGGTACATTCCACGTGTTAGTGGAAACGTGTGCATACCGTGATGTTCCTGTATAATGGCCCGGAATTTCTGATAGTGGAAACATGCCTATTAATAGCTGGAAAATGCCGACAGCTACGTGTCGCCCAGATTTTAGTGTGACAAATTGTGAACCATTGAATGCCATGCCTGATTTTTTCTGCAAACTTGCAAGTTATTACATTTTTTTCTGCAAATTTCATAAATTGCAGAAAGCAGACGAGTATTTCGAACACTGTATGTGTTATGTATACGTTTGGATGCATGTAGGGCCCACTTCTAGTGCGGACCAGAGCTATGTTTTGTCCCAAATCCTCTTGGATCATTTCAATTTACATACTTTATCAACCCAAACACTAATGTCCTTCCCTTCGGGCTCCCTTCAAAATAGTGGACGTCACAGTGAGGTGACTCTGCTCAAGTATCTATATTTCCACAGGAAACATCTGTCTACATAAGCAAGTGGGTTCAAAAGGAATCCTGTTTCAACGGCTAACCTCAGTCAGTAGTGAAGTCAGCATTATTTTGACCCCATCTCCCCTCCATGGGTTTTCTTTTTTTTTTTTTTTTTTTTTTGGACTGAGGGTGGGGAATGTTCAGCGCTCACGCCATGGTTTCCTTTCCTGGGAGTCTCCTGTCGTTGAACGTGTGCATGTTAATGACCTCCTCTGTCTTGACGATAACGGGCGGCTGAGGCTTCTGTTTGAGACGCCGCTGGCACTTCAGAGACACCCGCAACTCGTCCATCATGGCGCTGCAGAATGATCGCTGCAGATGGAAGCAGGAAAGAGGGAGAAGTTAAAGCTGGCACCACACTGTTTGCCATAATGCTAAAACCTACACAGCTCTGCAACACTGAATGAAGCTGTTACATAATAGCAAAAGTGATGACCAAACACTACAGCCATATGCAGGCTGAATGCTTCAGTCCTGGATATTAAAATTCTCCAACAGCAGTGTCAACGCCTCTTTGAAAAGCTTTCAGGTCATTGAGGCGATAAAATGAATGAGGTCAGACACTAATGCAGGTTCATTTTGTCCTTTATGCTGCATGTATGTTATCAAAATAGCATCAACACGCCGTTAAAAAAAACATGACCGTAGAATTAGCAGCAAAAACGTTATAAAATTGTAACATAAAAAAAAAAAATTGTGTGTGAAAAAAATTGCAAAGTTGTTTATTTGAGAAGGTTTTTGTATTAACGATTAAAACCGAATGCAGATCCCATTGAATTTTGGTGGATGTAGGTCAAAGGTCAAGATATGTTTTCACAATGATCAGAGAACGGGCCAATTAGGTTAAATGTTTGTGAGGGGCGGGGTTTGTTGTACCTGGTACCATTTGTTCCTATTTATACACATCAGTAATTACCTGATTAGACAGACAGACAGACAGACAGACTAAATGATATCATCACAATTGGTCTCGTACTAATCCACTATAAAAGTCTGTTTTATTCAGGTCATTGCAACTCTGGAATAATTTTCCAAAAAAGGCTGAAAGACTCATCTAATTTACATGTATTCAAAAGAACATTAAAATCAATGGTGTACCATATGTGGAATTTGTATTGGATGTGCTAACTGTTATTTATTCTACTGGATTGTCACTGTATTTAATGCAAATGACGTATAAATGTTGTTGTCTTTTTAAATGGGAGTTCAGAAACATGAGCAACACCTATGGAGGAAGCTAAGAGGCATCCCCAATAAACATTAAACAATTCTTTCATGGGAAGAAAAAACTAAAATGGGCAACAGTAAGGCTGGACGATTAATCGAATTTTGATCAGGATTTCCATTGTGCCTTTTGACGAACATAACACTGTAATTGAAGAAAAACAATTAATGTCTCCTGTATGTAATAGGAATGCATATAGACTGGGTATGCATTTTTATTATTATTATCTTAATATATCATTATTTTACTCCTTTACTTGTTTCCTATTTATTTCCATTTTTTTTAAAAGTTATATTTTCGGTTGAGTTTTGGTGGTTCAATAAAACCTTTAAAAAAAAAATCAATGAATAATTGTGTATATTAATCATGATTTCAATATCAGTCAAAGTAATCGTGATTATTATTTTTTTCCATAATCTTCCAGCCCTAGGCAACAGTGTAGCTTTCTATTTTAATGTTATCAGACTACTGAGAATCAAACATCTAAGGAGCTTAAAAGTATAACTATATTTGTTCGTAAAACGTGGAAATATTTATCCCTGTCCCATCCTAATATCTAATATTTTAAATAATACTTGATACAAATACAAATATGCATGATAAACACAACAAGAAAATAATTAAAGATAAAAAAAATAAAATTAAATCCGCTTTATTTATAACACCTTTCAGTCAGGTTTCATTTATTAGATAAAGCTCTGGATGCATTTATACGGTTTAGAAAACAGAATCCACCTCAGCAATCTATTAGCAACCCTCTGATTAAATGGTCTTAACTTGGTTGTAATTACATTTTTTTTAAAAAATTAGGCATTACCTGTTGAATGTTTGTTTCAGCAGTGTCCCTATTAAAACATAAAAGGCATAAGACCTTTATATTGACATTCCAATATTTGCATAGTGCGGTTACTCATCTCATGCCTGAAATATTTTATTACAACAGCAGAATATAGTTCCAGTTTGACGTATAAGCTCATCAGGTTTGTTTGCATATAGATATTGGAGAGTGATGAATAAATATCTTCCCTCAGAAGCCTCCAGCTGGATGCTGTGGTGGTGGAGGATGCTTACAGAGCTGGCAGCGATGCAGTGAAGCAGCAGCATTGACATATCACAGGGAGGGCCGGGAAACTGGTGCAGCTAAAATACTCCGCCAAAATTTGAAGGCGTGTTTGGTAGAATATCCGTGGAGAAAAAAGAGGAATATGACAGGAGTGTGCGGCAAAGCAGCTCAAATGGTCTGATATAGCTCACAGGCAGCAACCCATTTATTATAAATGATATCATTACTGCAATATTGAATCATTACACATGGATTGTACAAATGAGGCATTAATTGTTTTCATTTTATTTTTAGTCTATTTAATTTACTTGATCCAATAAGAAAACTCCATTTGTTTTCGAGTACAGGTGTCAAACATGCAGCCTGGGGGAAAAAACTGGCCCACCATAGGGTCCAATCTGGCCCTTGGGTTCCATTTGTGAAATGGAAAGTTATTAACAACACTGGTCTACAGGTAAAATGCTTCCAGAATGAAACTAATGAAATTTGATTACATGTGTTACTGATAAAGAAAACCTCAGTCTTAAATGGTGTTTGGCTGAATTTTCCAAGATCAGTCTGGGGTCAAAATGTGAAATTTTAAGAATTTACAAGAGAATAGGTTTTTCCTCCAAATTAATATTGGTCTCAGATCTACCAGATCTACTTCCAAACACTGTCTGCACATTGTGATCCATTCACTTTACAGGTTCTTTCTACTGGAATATTTGCAAATCCATTGTATACATGTACATAAACAACCATATATGTGGAATAACACACCATCATATAGATTAAAACCATGAACTAACCAGCACTTTGTCATTGTTTTTCTGATTCATCTTATTAAAGTATGTAAGATTGAGCACATTTAATATCTGAAGCAGATACTTTCTAAACAATTGTAGAGCAGTGCAATTAAAGATGTGAAATTCCTTTAAGGACAATTCAGTATAAAGTGGGTCAGACCAATAAAATTGTTTTCTTTGTTTTAGTGTTAAAAAAAAAAAAAGAAGTTAAATTGCACACATTTTTTTTTTTGCATTTACAGATTTTACAAAAAAAATGTTAAGAACCTAAACAAATGTAAACAGGCTGAAATATCTTAAGAGAAAGGAAGGTGAATTGCAATAATACAGTGTGTGATGAATCATGTGCACCAAAATAAAGCAGAGAGTGCAGTCTTAAATATATTCACTCTCTTGCTAGAAAAAAATATAACCAGAGGAGAGAAAGAAAGCTGGATATGTGCAGTACTGTTTTAATTTTTAATTAAGAGGAGATTAAATGTATGCACCTGCAAAAGCACAGGTGTAAACACATGTGGCCCCAGGGCCAAAAATAGCCCGCAAAGGGATGGGATGAATTTGTGCAATGCAAAAAAATTAATGCGAACGTATTAACAACTGATATTAAAATAATTTTAGATAAATTCAATATAAAGTGGGTCATACCAATATAATACTGTCATATTAACCTATAAATAATGAAAATGGGAAATTTTCTCTTTCTTTGAATGTAAAAACAAAAGTAAAATTGTACAAAATGTTTTACATTTAAACCTTTTACAAAAAATATCTATAACCTGAACAAACATGGAGAAGCTGAAATGTCTTGAGAGAAGTAAATGGAATTATAATAATATTCTGTTTGTTATTAAATATTTTGTGTTTTTGTAGATCCACTGTGATCTGTAAGTTGTAATGCGCACATATAAATGTTAAACTAAGGCAGACTATGGTTAAAATTGCATTTGTTTTTCTTGAGCATTTTCATGGTGATATTTGTTCAAGTTGTTCATATTATGTTCAAATTTCCATTACAGAAGCTCAAGATTCAAGACTCACTTTATTGTAATTCAAACACCATACTGTACCAACATGGATAGAACGCAGAATGAAATTAGGTTTCATCAGCTTTTGTATAGAAATGAGAAATATAAAACCACTTTGGCAACCTACATTATATAGCACCATCTTTCAGAACAATAAGAAAAATAGTAAAGCATAAAAGGGCAATAGATTAAAATGTAAATGTAAACAATGTAAATGTAACAAGTAAGAGAAATATTAAAATATATTGCACATAAACCAAAATTTGCACTAAAAGATTATTCCTCAGAATAATCTTACTTTTTTACTCAAAACCACAGAGAAAGCTTTGGAGTTGATATTATTCATAAGTTCTTATCCTATTATTTATATTACTTTACTGATCTGGCCCACTTTCTACCAGATTAGGTTGTATGATGTGGCCCCTGAACTAAAATGAGTTTGACTCCCCTGTTTTAGAGGATGAATAAAGTCAGGAACAGATTTACCTCTTTTTGCAGACAAATATACTAGGGCTGTCAAATTATTTCAATGTTTAATCAGATTAATCACAGGATTACTTTGATTCATTTTAATTAATCATGATCAAAACAGTTTATGTGAGTTTACAGTTTTGTCTTTGGGGGGTTTTGTACTCAATTTTCCTACAAAATGCAGAAAAATACATTAAGAAATGTGGAGAAAAAACATACAAAACATGCTAAAATTGATTAAAATTCACCAAAAAAATTAAACTAATATAAAAAAGCGATGAAAAATCCAATTCTAAAATACAGGGGGGTAAAACCCACAAAACAAATGTGATAAAATACCCAAAACATATGCAAAAATATGAATATATGTATAATCAACATGTTTATTTAACATCTTCAACAGTTTCAACAAAACAACTTGAAACCGAACAACTGCTCCATTTAAATTACGTTAAAATGTTTAATCAGCTTAATCATGATGATGATCCGTCTTAATCGTGACATCCCTAATATATACATAATATTAAAGAATCACCATTCGATTAGTTGATATTCAGTTTCATTGCACCAAGTGTTGAAATTGAACATCCTTATGAACTTGGCCCAATTCATTTAATTCTTTTCAGTATTTAAAGATAAACACGCTTTGATTTAATGGTTTGATGTGTCCCAGTTTTGGTGCCTCATAAAGGTCTGAATGTTGTTCCAAAACCTTTATGGATCCTGCCAAAAAGTAAATCCTGTGAGAAACATCCAACCCTTGTAATTTTGAGCATGCAAGTAGAAAAAAAAAAGGGTACAGAATAAAAGACAAAATATTCACTTTGGTCGATTAAAGCCAAAAAAATATTAGTACCTACATTTAAAAGACAGATAACCCCCACAGTGAGTGATATGTCTTATGTAACTTGTTTAATATGGGGGTTTGTTGTCCCTGCATTATGTATTTTCTGTGAAATCCAATAGAATGTCAGTGTACTTGCGTGCCAACATTACCAAGACAAATTCCCATACATGCACTTTCTGAATATGCTAAACCTAATTCACATCCAGGGTGTAGGAGGAGAGAAGATATAAAAAAAGGAGGCAGCAACAAAGTATGGAGCTATTATTTTCCTGTTTGTGCATGTGTGTAGGTGTGTGCGATGGATATCTGTAGGTGGACTATGCATCAGCTCGTTTTTTTTTTCTTCTCTACATTTTTTTTTTTTTTACACACAGTATATTTGTCTGGTGTATGAATGAGATACTATGTGTAGTGGAGGAGAGGAGTGCTCAGTGATTACAAAAGCAGAGGGTGGACAGAGGAAAAGAAACAGAGAAAAACAATGAGGAGGGATCAGGATTAGAGTGACAGTGAAAGAAAAGGAGATGAGGGGAAGAAAAAAAAAAAGCTGGTGATGTTCGGATGGAGGAGGTTGGCAGAGAGAAAGAGGGAGAAAAAACAGAGGAGAGACTTGTTGTCAGGATGTAAATTACTAGCACCGTGGCAGCCTACAGATTGTGGCATATTTGCAAATTAGCTCAATATTGTGACCTAGTCTTAAAGCTCTTGATTAATGATGGCTAAGATGTGCTCTGAAACATATGCTGCCTGCAAAAAAAAAAAGAGCCAGAAACGAATTACTATTTCAATGAAGTAACACACCAGTGCATTGTGCTAATTCTGTAGATGTAAATAATTAAAATACGCTATCAAAAGGACTTTCAAAATGATCTGGAAACATCATTTCCCGAGTTAAAGTGCACTAAAATGCATAACTGCACATTGTGTGATGAATCATGTGCACCAAAATAGAGCAGGGAGTGCAGTCTTAAATATATTCACTCTCTTGCTAGAAAGAAACATAACCAGAGGGGAGAAATAAAGCTGGATATGTGCACTACTGTTTTTGTTTTTAATAAAGAGGAGATTAAATGTATGCACCTGCAAAAAAAAAAGAATTCATACTGGTTAATAAATAAACAAAAATGTACATGATGGCATCATACAGTCCTCAGTTATTTCTAAGTAGATGTGCTTTTAGATTATAAATATTTAATTAAATGTGAAAAAGATTGAGAAAACATGCAAAAGCAATCATTTTGACATTTTGAGGGCAACTATGGCCTAGAAGGCTACAGAGTTGGCTTGTGACCAAAAGGTCACTGGTTCAATTTCCAGGACTGGCGGAAAAAAAATGTTGTTTGGTGATGTGCCCTTGAGCAAGGTACTTAACTACCCCCATTTGCACCCCGGGTGCTTGATATACAGTCATGGAAAAATGATTAGATAATCCTTGTTTCTTTCAATTTACTGTTTATTTTAATGCCTGGTACAATTAAAGGTACATTTGTTTGGACAAATATAATGATTACAATAAAAATAGCGAATAATAGTTAAATTTCAGAGCTTATATCGATCCATTTTCTATTGTTTTCTTGATAAAAGCCAAAATCACTTAATTTCTTAAAAAAAAGGGTTGTTTGTGTTTGAAACATTTACAATAAGAACAAATACGTTTCTGTTATTGGTGTCAAATTGTTACTTATTATTATACAATTGAAGGATGAAGTGAAATTGTATCACGCGTTGTCAAGTTTTAGAAAAACCTTTAATTTGTCAAATTATCAAAGGCTATCTATGAACGTACAATGATCTCTAAGTGACTAAAGAAATGGAATGTAGACTAATTTGTGTTATTATTTATTTGCTGCAGCTTCAGGTGGAGTTGGAGTAAGGATGGAAGGAGGAGAAGCAGAAATAAACCTCTGTCTTCAGCTTCTTCCTTTTGTAGTTACCAGTTATGTTAATTAAATGTTCTTTGTATGTGTGTATTTTTGTCCACAACTGAAATAAATATTCATTGATTCATTGGTTGATTCATTCATTCAATGTTTATGGGATTGTTCTGCCAAAACCAGTGCTTTTATTCATTCCATGTTTTCTTTTCTGTCTATTTTAGTCACATGATACATTCAGGAGTTAGAAATGGATTGCATAACCATTATTTTTGATGACTTTTGATGGGCGAATATTTTGTTTTTCTGTGACTGTAGCAAGCCCACTGCTCCTCATCTGCAGCGTGTGTGTGTGTGTGTGAGTGTGTGTGTGTGTGTGTGTGGGGGGGTGCATGTTCTGGTGGTGTGTTAGAAGCAGGAGGTTCATTTCAGTGTGTGGTGTGTGTCTATATACGGACAAATAAAGAATCTTTATTTTTTTTAAAAATGTAATGGAAAAAAAAGCCAACGTGCAGTACCTTCTCCAGCTGGGCGTTCTGTTTGGACTTGTAAAGAACCTCCCCAACAGCCACAAACACCGACAGCACCAGTCCTGCAGCCAGCACGATGAAGATCCCACCAATGTTTTGCACCCCTAGAGCACTGGCCTCTTTACTCTCCTCCTCGGGACAGCCGTTCCCTCTCCACCATTTCTCTTTCATCATGTGCAGCTTCCCTTCCTCCTGCAGCTGCAGAATGGCTATCGTGATCTTGTCTCTATATGGAGAGCCTGAGGGGCCAAAAAGACAACATGAGGCGAGTGAACACTGAGAACCAATAGGAAAAAAAAAACCATGCCTGACATAGTTATTGTTGCCTGAAATATATATGT
>JAPTYR010000017.1:29035740-29050390 GCA_029814505.1 Siphamia roseigaster | reverse complement strand
GATTGGTCCTTGTATCATTCCCAAGCTATCCTGAAAATTTCATCGCAATCCGTCCATAACTTTTTGAGTTATTTTGTTCACAAACAGACAAACAATCAGATAAACGCCGGCAAAAAATAACCTCCTTGGCGGAGGTAATAATAATAATAATTTATTATTATTATTATTAGAATAATTATTATTATATAGGACATTATTTTTCATTATTATTTTTTTCCAGCAGCCCGAATCCTTGTTCGTAGAATCCTCATGAGACCCTGAAAATCAAATGTTTTTGCTCCTTTTACATTAAATAATTGTCTTGATTGGGAAAAAGCATCATACAGCAGTTTTTCAGACATACCTTTTATTTATTTTTTCCAAGGAATGTTCTTTGTCGAGGCCAGAATTTATTTATTTTTTCTTAGTAAAGGTGTGAAACTCTTGTCCCTTACAGGCATTGCTGGGTTTCACAAGAGTATAGAAGTCTGAAACTGTGAATCTCCAAGGCCTGAGAGTGCTGTAATTAAACTACGAGAAAATAAATAAATAAATAATGTGTGTGTAAAAATGGGTGCCTTAAAAAATAGAAAATTAAACACAAAAATTAAAACTACAGTTCTTGCTTATAATTTCTAAAATATATACTCAAATGTATTAGTTTCCCTGTTGTTTATACACTGTTGCCCATGAAGTTGGAATGATTGTTTTCAGATACAGTATTCTTTTTATTATTATTTAGACCAGTTACATTTTATGTAACAAGAATAAATCTAATTGTCATTATCGCTTCATGAGAAAGAATATGTTTTCTAACCACAGGCAACAATGTTTATCTCTGATCCTCTGTTTAAAAGACTCATGTATTTTGGATGAACATTTTACTTGTCATTTCAGCAGGTGTTCATGCTTAGTCAGACTAAAAATCATGAACATTAAATTCTGAATGAAGTCTAACATAGACACAAGAAATTTGAGGCTTATAGTAAAAGAAATAACAAGAAAACTTTGACTCCCAAAAGTAGTAGTTGACTTAGAAAATTTACCCAGTTGAGGCCTTAGGACACTAATACAGGTCTATATAAACTTTGCAAATAATAATAATAATAATAATGAAAAAATGTAAGTTATGTGAGTAAGCAAAATGTGCAATGTAAAAATATGCTAGAAAATGACAGTGCAACACCTTTGACTATAATCACAAAGTGTTAGTTTTATTCAGATTAAAAGTGAATGACCCATGTTTTTTGGTATCGTATATGTATTTTGCATTCTATGTTTTCATCTTTAATGATGCAGGTGATAACAGTTGGTTATTATTATTATTATTATTATTATTATTATTATTGTTGTTGTTGTTGTTGTGGTGGTTGTTCTTGTTGTTGTTATTATTGTGATGAATTATTAATTGATCTATTATTTTTTAATTATAAGCAAATCACAATCAAAAATGTAAATACGCCTACAGGTGTTTAAGTGCACATACCAATAAAATGAGTTGTCAAATGCTGGAAGTTTCCGAGGTGTCCTTGAAGGCGTCGCTTGCTTCAGCTGCGTGCGCCTCGCTGGAGGGGGCAGAACTTAGACAACACTAATATGCATGAGTCAAAGTATTGCTCTCGTGTATTTGTGGATGCTTTGCTGGATGCAGCATGGACTAACCACAGCGTGTTCAACAGTCAGAGGTGCATGTTAGTGTAAAGCTGATGTTGTACAAAGTGGCATGTGTTGAAGAAGGGTGAAAAGTTTTCTTCTGTAACTGAGGGTGAGTTGGTTTACAAACAATATATATTAAAAAAAATCTTCTAAAATTGCTCAGTAGACTACACAGTTGTTTATGGAACTATCACTTTGCTAAGGGCAGAGTATCTTTTTTTTTTTAATTAATATTAATATTTTTCAGCTTTTATTGTTTGTCCTGGTGGAATGAATTTGTTTTTGTTTTATACTCTGTAGGAATTTTTGTTCTAAACCAAAACATGTTCACAACCTACGTAAAGAGTCTGAATGATATGGTATTTTCTACGGTAAGCTTGCCGGTCAGAAGCACTCCTGCATGTCTTTGCTGTGCTGAGAGCTGCATGGCCAAACTAAAAAAAAAAAAAAAAAAAAAAGTCTATGAACAACCCCTGCTTATATTTGGATCATAAACCTGCACTCCCTCTCATTGTTCATAGACAGTTTTATAATGTTTGCTCTGCTATATGTAACATTTCAGTTAAAGTCTATGCATATTCAGTTTATATATGCATGTTTTTCAACTTTTCGTGCACATATAATCGCAGTCATGTAAGTGAGTCATTTTTTCTATTTTGCTTCAGGCTGAGAGCCCAGAGGAGCAGCCGAGCACTGGGGTCTTGGGCCGGATTGGGAGCTGGTTCTCTCCATGGAGGGCAAGGAGTCCAAAGAGTCCGACTGAAAATCCTGATGATCAGGTTGATAAAGCAGAGGGAGTAGAAGCCGGGAAAGAGTCGTTGAAACCCCAGGCTGAGCAGGAGGAGAAAGAACAGAGCTCAAACCCCAATCCACCGCCTCTCGCCAGAGACATTTTCCCCTCTGAACAAGAGGACGCCACGCAGTCTGCCCACAGAGACGTGAACAGCACAGAGCCAGGAGAAGGAGGTCCAAAGGAGGAGGAGTCTGTGGAGCACAGGAGGGACAGAACAGGGCAGGGCAAGGAGAGGGAGGAGAACAGCAACGGTACTTTGTTGGGCGGGAATCCTAGCCCAGATAAAAATGCCAGTCATCTGACGCATCATTCTCCCTCTGCCAAGCAAGAAGTGCCATGGTGCTCTGACCAGGCCCCTACCCAGCCTCAAGCCCAGGCAAGCAAGACACTCCACGTGTACCTGGAGGAGACCAGTGTGATTCACTGCAACAAAAACACCTGTGCAGGACAGGAAGTGATCTGCACCAAAGTGAAAAAAAGCCTCCAGGTGGTCCCCAGGTCACCAACATCCCCGAGTTATGATTCGTCAAAGAGGTCAAGTTCAACAACTGCGATAATAAATGAGAGGACAGCTGCAGGGGAGAAAAGTTATTACAGTGTACTAGTGGGAGTGCCGCTGAAAGCAGGCAAAGACTCTCAGGTAGAGTCTGAACCGAACGGAGGACAGTCACCAGTAGACGACATGGGGCGAAAAAACACAGGCCGAAGAAAAAGCAGGAAAAATTCCCAGGGAGATGGAGGGAACAGTTCTCAAGAAAACACTCCCTCCAGTGCACATCCGGCCCAAGAGGGATTCCCTGCATCAGATAAGTCACTGACCAGTCCTCAGGGTAAAAGTCCAGAGTCACCTGTAAACTCCTCCTCTAAACATAACCCCACCTCTGAGGCCTCACCTGAAGGAGGGGAAGGAAAGACTCTGGCAACATTCCAGGACTCAAACTCGGTCACTTCAGCCACTCTGGCATGTGTGATGGATATGAGCGCAAACATGGAAGATGATGATGATACCTTTTACAAAGTGGAGAGGAAGACGGAGACACCGGAGTCCAAGCGAAGGAGTATCAAGGTTTCTCGGAGTGAGGTGAAGATTTTTTCCAAAAATGTGCCTTTGAAAGCTGAGCAAAGTCCACCTGCAGTCAAACAGGATAGTCAAGCAGTGCCCAAGAATACCAAAGATGAAGCAAATGATAAGAATAAAACCAAGACTGAACCCAGGTAAGGTTTATTTTAACACCAGTTCATACAGTATATGTACAAATAGGACGGTATATGACTACACTGTTCTACAAAGTTTTTTAGAAAGTATCTGCTTCAGACATTAAATGTGCTAAATCTTACATACTTTAACCCTTTAACTCCTGAGACTTTAGCAGTTCCAGTCAAATAGAGTAAAATAAGCAACAAAATGAAGAAAAACAGCCAAAGCAATGAATGAAAACCAACAAAAATTAATAATAAACCAACAAAATAATAAATAACATGAACAAAGTAAGACACAAATGGAACAAAAGTGAAGAAAAATTGTAAAATAAAAAAACAAAATGGAGAAAAATTAACAAAATAACCAACAAAATGAACAGAAAACTAATAGAAATTTACAAAATAATAAATGAAATGAAAAAATTTGCCAAAAAATTTACAAAATTTAAGTGATAACAATTTTTTAAAAAGAAAGAAATAACTAGTATTGTAATTTGGTTCCAGTAGTTTTATTTTTGTCATTTTCTAAATCTGTTTCTTTTTGACACCTGTTTATCTCCATACATCAGTTTGAGCAACAAAACTCAGTTACAAAAAAAAAAAAAGGTTGAATTTTTCTTCAGCTTCTTCCTTTTTCAGTTACAGTTGTGTAGGTTGGGTGTGTTTTATGTATATGCGTTTTGTCTTGTTTTTGTTTAGCTTTTTTAATAACTGAAATAAATAAATGCATTCATTCATAATTCTAAGAATTTCACATTTTAACTCCAGACTTACCTTGGAAACTTCAGCCAACCGTCATTTAAGACTGGAATTTTCTTTATCAGTAACACATGTTATACAATTTCATTAGTTTTATTCCGGAAGTTCCGGAAATTAATGTTTGATTCTGCTGTGTTTTAAGTCCCACTTTAGAATGCACATTAATTTAGCTGTCAAAGTTTTGTTTAACTTGTCATAGTTTAGAAAAAATGTGTTCTAACTGCCATGGGTGGAATATCACTTTTGTATTTACTGTAAAACAATACGCTGAGTCATGAAGCAAAGTACTGCCCAATGATTCATAAATGGCTCTACAAAGATAAACACAGACTAAAATGTAGGTTAGATTAAACTTTGCCTACAAAAGAATGAGGACTGTTAAAGTAGATGTTAGAATCGGCCTTTAATGTTTTAACTTTACCTTTTCATGTACCACAGACTACAAGACCTGAGGAAAACCACCGAAGAGAATAAGTCATCTGCTGGACGGATCGCAGATAGAATCACCCTCTTTGAAGGCCAGAGGTCGGTGGGGGCCAAACCACCCATCCAGATCCCAAGGAGTGCTGATGTTTCTCCAGTTAGAAAACGCACTGACAGGCTGAAACTGGATGTGTTATCAGAGCAGAGATCGAGATCGGCTGAGCGTTATGGCACATCGAGGTCCAGCTCGGCATCACCTGGCCGAGACAAGTTCATGTCAGTTCGAGAGCGAGCCAAGAACTTTGCAGAGGCCTGTGGAACAGAAGACAGAGGAAAAGTATCTCAGAAGTCAGTCATGACAAGAATGTCTCACAAAACCGCCTCCTCTGTGACATCAAAGTCAGAACTGGATGGTCAGGGTAAACTGCATGATAAAGAGCAGACGCATACAACAACGATGCCAGAGATTACAGTCAAGTCAGAGGGCGCAAATACCACGGCTGAAGGGTCAAACAATGACATTCTTACAGAACAGCAAACAGACTCCACAGTAACAAAGAAAGAGGTCTTAAAAATGGCAAATCAGAACACAAAACCAAACACTGTCGAGTCAGCTGTTCCAAATAAAGGACAAGATGGCTCTGCAGAAGTGACCGCAAACATTAGTCCACAGTCTAAAGGCCCGACTAGAACGGGATCCCGCTCGAAAAGAAGGAAAAGTAAAGAACCAACCAGTCCTATAAGCCCAAGTAGTGAAAATAAAACAGAAACTTCTACAGGTAAGACAAGCCTAGAAGAAGGGGTAAATAAAAGTGAGAACACAACCTCTGCTGCCAATCAACTCTCAGAGGAAGTCTTTTTACCATCTGATAAAGTCCAAAAGAATACAGCAGGTAACCAGAAACTGACTGATGCCAAACCAGCACTTAAAAAGGAATTGAAAGTATCGCACAAAAAGACAGAGGAAACAAATTTATCTCTTAGAAAAGATATTGATAAACAAAACGGAAGGCAAGAGGGATTACCAAAACTGCCTGTCAGTAAGGATGAACCTGATACTGCAGCGTATGGTAGTGGAACAAAGGTGCCTATTGAGAAGGATGGGCTTGTTTCAGCCAAAAAAGAGGAAAAAGCAGAGGAACACAGACTTGCATTGACACAGGAGATGGAAACAACCTCAAAGGATGGCAAATCATCTCTGTCCTCCTCCCCTTCACCTGTGGTTGAACAACTTAATGAGAAAACTCAGTCAGGGGAGAAGGAACCACCTGTTGAACACCCCAAAATAGACAAAGACCTTTCAGTGATGTCCGAATCAAAAGTCAGCACTCGGGTTGATAAAAAAGATACTGGGCAAAAAAGTCAGCGTCAAAACAAGAACACAGATTTTAAAAAGCAGGCGGGGGAACAACCAAAAATAGAAAGTCAACATGAAAATCAGACTCTGAGCAAAGATAAAGACGAAGCAAAAGTTTTGTCTTCGGGAAAGATGTCTAAAGATGACAAGCATGTTGAAGACTTTACAAAACCACAAGTCAGCACAGCAGAATCTGCCCCTCAGTCCTCAGTAAATACTAGTGGCTCATCAGACCTCCCTGCTCAAACACAGCGTGTCAGTCACTCGGCGACCACACGTCTAGAAAACAATGTTGTTTGTGTCGACACACAGGCTAATGAGGCTGTGTGTGGGACCAGCAGTGATAAAGGGCTGTCGAAAGTAGAGATGGTTACAAATGTGCCTGGGTTGCAGACAGAAACTGAAAAAATCCCTGGAACAGAAAAAGAGCCAGCAGTGACTGTAACAGAACCACAGCCTAAATCTGTATCTGTGGAAAAAATGAAGAACTCTGCCGATGACTCACATGCACATGGGCCTAAAGATGGGGATTTCTCCAGTTCAAAGCTAATTACCAATACAACTACAGTAGAAAAGGAAGGGAGTGTAAAAACTACTAATAGTACCCCAGCAAAATCTGACAATATGGCAAAGAAAGAACCGTCTGTCACAGAAACGACTCCTATTTCTGTCAATGTGCCTGCAAGTGGTAATGCAGAAAAGCAGGATGATGGGAATAAAAGTTTGTCTGTCAAATTGGCTGCCCCAGAAGTCAAGATCTCTGGAGATTCAATTAAAGTATCTCCTAGCCATTCGTATTGTGAGCAATCAAACACCACAGCAGGCATTGGTGATAACACCACAGTCAAGGGCACTGAAAAAATAACTCTGAGCCCTTCAGATCGTGCCGCTCCAAACTCCAAAGTACATTTGATGGGAAAGACAGCTGGGAAAACATTAGATCTGCCAGTGAATGAACTTGTTGCTAATGGCGACATCTCCCTACATCCACAATCAGATGCAGTCAAAAGGAAAGTCAGTAACAAGCCGAGTCAAACTTTAAAAGCGCCCACTTTCCCAGAGGCTAATAGGCTGATCTCTGACTCACACAGCTCAGCCATGAAGAGGCTCAATTTGCCACGCAGACTAAGCAAAGACGATTCCACTGCACGACAAGATGCCCCCTCCAGCTGGTTGGATGTAGACTTTCCCAAACAGAAGCCGAGATTTTCAGAAACTAAACTGACATCTTCCGGAAGTGAGAGCAACCTTCTGGACACATCTGGTGAACTAGATGATGAGGATTTCGTTGAGAGAATTAAGAATCTCTGTGCCCCATTCTCTTTGCCACCACGTAAACACACCCACCACCGGCCGCCACAGCCCCCCTTTGCCATGCCTGCCATCAAGGAGTCAACATTTGACCCTGAAGAGTTTACATTTGGCTTAAGGAAGAAAATTCACTTCACTTTAGACTCATCTCCGTTAGCTGGTCTTCAGAGCAAAGAGTCTAAACCTGCACCAAAACCTGCCAGGGCTAGTTTTGCAGATAGGAGCATGTTACTAAGCGGTCTGGACACCCATTCTCGGCTCAGAGAAAAGACCCCTATCGAGGAGGAGGATGCCAAGGAGGAGAAAGATGACCAGATCAAAGTGAAGTCTCGTTTGGAAGGGAGTTGTGTCCTTAGCAGTCTCACTACCTCCAGCTTCACCAGAGGGAAGAAGAATGGTGGTCAAACACAAGCAGAGAGCACCAACTCTGATAATGTGTCACCTAGCGAAACCCCCCAGCCAAGCCCTTCATCATTATCCCAGTCCCCCCTGCAAAGCCCAACTGCTACAGGTCCACTTAAACTTCCTCTGACCAAGCAGAGCATTCCCCCAAACAAGAGGGAGGAAGCCCCGGCTGCAGAGGCTGTGGTCAGTGACTCAGGCCCTCCACTTCCCTCCTTTAACGACATCAAGCTGCCGGACTATTTAGAGAAGTACCTCCCTCGAGAAGTAGGAAAACCAGCACAGAACGTACCAGGACAGGAGCGAATCAACACAGAGGTCAGTTTTATTGCATGTTGTTCTAAGTAAGAGAAAGCAAAATGACAAAGTGAAAGAATGAAGGACAATAGAGTTAAAATAAAGAGTTCCATGATCTCACAGTATAACAAATAAAGTCCTTTTTTTCTTTTTTTTTTTGCAAGCAGTTAAGTGACTAAATGTCTCATAACAAGTCAGTACACAAGTAAAGAATTCAGTAATTCTTACCTGGTGGTTTTATGAATCAGGTTGGTGAAAAAATGGCAACTTCAAACCCTGGAATTGAATCTAAAACGAGTGTAAAACCAGAACCGGTGCTTCCGGATGCTTTGTCACCACGGTTTCCTGGGATTTCTCCAAACACACAGCCCACTCTTCCTGAGCTTAAACAGCCACAGAAGACTCCAAGTAATAATGTGAGTGAGCAGCACACACCGTATCACCAATAAAAACACTACATGTCGTGGGACTTTGTATTGTATATGACCGCTGGGCGTGCAGGTTTTTCTACTATTTTCTTTCTGGTATCCGTCAGGAAAGTGTTTGTCTTCACTCTGACACTCACTCTTTTGTTTCACATCTCTGTTTAGATTTATTTGAACAATGAATAACTCCTGTTTAAGAGTGCAGTTAATATTCTCTGAATTGTTTTCTGCAGCCCAGTTTGACACCTATTACATAATTTACTAAGTCCAAACCTCTAATACATGGGTTCCCAAAGTGGGGTACTTCGAAGAAGCTCAGGGGGTACTTGACTATTGTTTGAGGAAGAATATATAAAATATATTCTATTCTTTGTCTTGAACTTTAAATTAAAAAAATATCTACAAAAATAAAAATACAGTTTATTTACTCACTTTTATTTAATGTAACTTAATAAATGACTTCTTCATTTAGATAAAATCTAAAAGTAAATTACATATGCACCCATCAACGGTCATTAATCACAGAAAAAGTCATGAAATTAATACATTTAACATAAGTGTACATAAATCATCATATACAGAGAAATAACGAGAATTAATGTGAACATATAAAACATAATACACTCATTCATATAATAGTTTTGTTGTCAATCATTTTAAGCTTTGGTGAAATTTTAAAAACATTTCTATTTTATATTATTCAAAATGAGTTGAGTAGTTAAGTGATTATTTTTTGTTAATGATAAGTTAATTTATTAACTAGCCAACTAGCTGTCAGAAGTGACAGCTTGGGGTATATTCCTAAACACCCACAGTCCTTAATCAGACAGCTATGATGAGGCATCCCCAGGTCATGACCTTTCATTTGCACTTAATTTGAGGTCAATCGGACAAATAGTTCCGGAGATATCCTCCTGAGATCCAGCAATGTATTTTTGTCATCTGTAGTGGACAAGACTTTCACAGCTTTATTGAAGAAATAAAAAAAAAAAAAGAAAAATGCTGTCCACTGCAATGGTCATTCTATAAAAAATGTAAAATGCATCTGAAAAACTGCTCCATTTTAGCATTTCTTAAAAAAGCATTTATTTAACATACAAAAACAGCCAAAATGTGTACATTCCTGGTTATCAGGAGGATATAGGAAAGAGTGTTTAGTGATTTCAAACTTTTGAGTGGCCTCTTGTGGCCAATGTAGAAATGGAAAATCATCCAAAATCAAATCAGTTCTTCTTCTCCATTATTTCCATCCATATGCAAAAGATGAAATTTGTAAACCAAATATGTTTCCAAGTTATCGTGTTAACATCTACAATATCCGGAGCCGACACTGGCAGCGGTCGGACCAAAAACATAATATCCCCGAAACTCCATTCAGGGCTATAATTAATCACCAATTTATTTTTCTTATCAATGAAAGAAGTCACTTTTCATTCGATATTTTGCACACACAATTGACTTTCAAACATGTTTTATTTTTAGTCTATATAAATATATATTGTTGGTTTATATTTTCAACACTTTGTAAACAGATACCCTTGACACAGGAACAAATTCTGCCTAATTTTTTTTTTTCAATCAAAAATGCTGAAGTAAGAGTTGGGGGTACTTGGCTCAAAAGTCCTTTTTATTTTTTTTATTTTTTTTTTTTGGGGGGGGGACTCCACTGTAACAACATTGGGACCCACTGCTCTAATGCATTAAAAAAAATCATTAAAATTACTTAGAGTAATTAAGTCAACTGTTTTTGCTGTAATAAATGTACTGTAATACTTAAGTTTTATTACACTTTCTCTTGTAAAATGCGTCATCTCCATGGACCCAGGAGAACACTAAAGGTCATGAAAATCAGGAGCAGCCTTGCAGCACAAGCAAATGCAGTTTGGCTTGTCTAGCATTTTACAGATATTTGTCATGTTCTGCAGTCTTTGTTGCAATTATAAATCTAATTCAGTTTTTTGTATTCCAGATAAGAGCTGCCAAGGGATTTCACAAGCGCCCTGGAAAGGTAGAGTTGGCACAGCTTCGCCTTATACAAAATAGAACCAAGATGGTGGGAGGAATCTGGACAGACAACTCTCTGTTCTGCGGAAACATCTGCTTTTCATATGGTGTTCTTGGGGGTAAACAATGCACAAAAAAAACTGTAGAGCTGGATGTGATTGAAGACCCGGAATCCAATGTTACCAATGCAGTGTAAAACTTGTGGTACTTCATTATTGTGCAAGATCATTACTGCAAAGGAGACGGTTTCGTTGTTAGAACTCAAAATATTGTATAATGCCTTAGCTAACATGAAGAAAACTGAAATTGTATTAGAAAGCTTATTTAGAGCTTCTTTTTTATTTATTTTATTTTTTTAAATTTTCTATTAACACAAACACAGTAGGGGATAATCGTGTTTTCGTGGTTCAGTATTCAAAAAGTAAAAATTCACCTATTATCCCGACATGACTCATTGGACCCTGGGGTGTTCATTAATGATATGCTTATGAATGGTTTTCTAAAATATAAATGTTAAAAATATGGTTATTGATGCATAAAAGAGCGGCAAAGAGCTGTTATCTCCCTTCCAGCATTTAATGAATCCTAGTTTTGTGTGATGTAGTAAGAATATAATGCAATTTACCATTCATGACTCATTTTAACAGTTAGTGGTTTTTGTTTTTTTATACTTGTTCTTCTTGTTTTTCTCCAGATGGTGTTGTTTGAGAAAGCTCCATTCAGCGGACAAGTTTATGAGATTTACAAGGATGTAGAAGATGCTACATCTTTGCAGCTTTCACCTCTTGTATCTGTGAAGGTTGTCAGAGGATGGTAAGGAGTTATGTCAATGGAATGGGAGGAAATGTTTCTTGAAGTATAGTTATAATTAGGGTCAAGTGGTTTTGGATGTCAGGATTTATTCCCTGTGTCTCTGTTCTTTTAGTTTCAGCTTTTATTACTACCCTTCCATTGCTTTTATATACTCTTACTACTTGTTCTTATTACTACTCTGTTTGAGTTTAACATACATCTAACATGCCTATGGACAACAGATGGAAATTAGCACTTGTGCTAAAATCTGGCACATTTACATGTATGTATATATGTTTATTAATGTGCACTGTCCTGAAAAATAGAAAATAAATAAAATAAAATTTAAAAAAAAGGACAACAGGAGGGTTAACACATATTACATGTAAAAACCGACATGAAGCAACATCTTCTACCACAGCTGGCTCTCACACATGCTCCAACAGAGCGAAAAGGATTAGATAACATTTGTTGAATTATTGTTTTAGATTCAACTTTACTATTACAAGTGCAAGGCAAAGAAATGCAGATTGCAAATAACCAGCAGTACAGTTCAGTAGGATATAAAGACACAAATATGAAGATGTAGAATCAACTTTGGGTGTGAGATGATAGTATTTATACATAATATGAATGTGCAAAAGTAATGCAGATTTTAGTGCAAGCAGGTAAAAAGAAGAATATGTTTAGCTGTTTTTCTCTACATCTTGTTTGGTCACCATGTGCTGCTGCTTTATGTTTTTGATGAAAAATATGCAAAAACATGTGCATTGTGTGTTGAAGTGAAGACCTGAGCATAATACTAAAAGGCCTTCTTATAACTGTATATTAATTTGTGGGATTTGTTTGGGTGTTGATTAACCCTTTCAAGCATGAATATTGACAAACATAGTCATGATATTTTTCCCGAGTGTTTTTATTTGTCTTGAGGTACAAAAAAAGCAATCCCATTGATTTTTTTTTTAAGGAGTTACAAACATATCCGCTCACCATGCATTTAATTTTTAAAGCAAAGAAACATGTTTTTAATACCTAATACCAGAAAGTGATATCGAAAACTGCAATACGAACATTTTAATGTTGTTTTCCCACATTTAAAATACTCTAATTGAAATTATTCACTTCATGGAGATACTATGAAAATAAAAAAAAAAAAAAACTGATTTGTTTGTTGATTTACAGTAAAACATGTCTCTGCAGATCAGGTTTATCAAGAACAGCATAGTTACAGAAACAGTATGAATTACACTTTATGTGATTATGCATAAGTGTTTACTGTGTTTGCTGATATACAATTAAAACAACAAAACTCGTGAATATACAAAAGAACAGCTGTAGAATAGCTGTCCACTGTAGTGAGCAGTGCATGAAAGGGTTAAATAGATAAGATAAGATAAGATAAGATAAGATAAGATAAGATAAGATAAGATAAGATAAGATATTTTTACTTTATTGTCCATGGAGGGAAATTTGTTGTAGACAACCTGCATGGGGCTACTATGTCATTCTTTGAAAATCAATATAAGCACAATTAATAATAACACAGCAGACACGAAACAAAAATACAATGACATGGCATGCTAAGACAAAGTGCAGGAAACACCACCCTTAACCTTTACTAAAAATGTAACAGCATCATGGAATTAAAATCAAACTAATCAGAGATGCATGTATCATATTAACCCTTCCTGCTAATAATGCATCCATGTGCCTTTGGCCACAGCTGACTTTCCATCAAACTGACAAGCCTAAATCAGACTCAAGGGACAGTGAACCAGGACACTCTGGCTCTGGACTGAAATAGGATCAATAAATGGAAATTGAGAAGAACATCAGGGTTACAGAAAGGCATATGGGGACAGGGAAAACAAAAAAAGAGAATTGGAATTTCATGACAGAGCAGAAAAGGAACAGAACAGCAAAGATGACAAAGTGAGAGACAACAACAAAACAATATAGATGGGGGAATTAGGAAGAGACAGACAGAGAGTAAATGAATTGAACAGGACAAAGGTAGAGTCAGAGGCACTGTGGCACAGACGGTGATGACAGCATCTGCAGGGGGGCAGCTGTTTGCAGCCAGCCCCAAAAAACTGGGTCATTTTAGCCTCCAGACCTCCCCTGAGGAAACACTACCCCTGTGCGTCACTCATATCCTGCTATTTAAGATATTCTCTGGATCTCTAGTTAAAGTAGGAAGACAACATTTGCATTACTGGGGTCAGAGGTCAGGACTCAGCTTGTTGTTTTACAGACATTTAACATTTCTACCAAAGAACAGAACAAACGGAAAGGAATCAGGCAGTAATCCACTTTTTCATTACCATTCTATGAAGTGATTACAAAAAAGGTTGACGATCATTGGTTTAGGGATGTTTTATAATTAGACTTTCATGATATTCAGAAAGTCTACAATATTCAACACTGTAATGATAATATAAGTTGCAATAATAAACAAATCAACCAAACCAATTAATCAAAGATGGGGTTTCATCTAAGTGACAGGATGTTTCTTTGCAGACGGTGGAATAAAAATGCCTGAGTCATCTTTTTTCAGGTCCAATATCGATATCAATTTAATGAAATTTTAAAAAGATATTGATTCTCAGGTTTTCAGTCTTGGTCATACAGAGTACTGATCTGATACCAAAAGAAATGTGTAAAGAAATATCAGATTTGACTATAAATGTGGCTTTAAATTAGTAAAACAAATGGCAAAAAAAAAGACATGAATTTCTTCAATAGGTTTTAGCATAAGAAATAATATGCACCGGCACCTGGGTACAAACAGGTATTTTTATACCATGATGTATTTCCAAAGTCCTGTAAGAGGAGGATAAATCTGTAAAACACTTCATTAATGAGTTTCAATTGTAGTGATTGGCTGGTATAAGTTTAAGCTTAGTTTATTTGAAAAGGGACAATGCAATTTCATAAAATACATAATTTCACATAGTTAGAAAAGGCAGAATTAGTCAGAAGGCTAGTTTTCATCTGTAGTCCGCTGGTCATGATGATATGGATATTTTGGGGCGAAACCAATTTTTTATTTATTTTTCTTTACGTCAACTTTAGCCGGTGATTAATGCAGGCCACTGATATTTCCAAGCCAATTTTTTTTCCTCTCTGTCAAATGATACCAAATGATACCAAATGATACCAAATGATACCAAATGTCGAACAATCTTTTTTGGTCATCCACCAAAGACAGAAATGTCTCAACCTCCACGACCGACCACAGTGTTGTTTTGC
>JAPTYR010000017.1:28624415-28645135 GCA_029814505.1 Siphamia roseigaster | reverse complement strand
CAATGAGAGTCAACGGGGCTTACGTTTGTAGACGCTAAATCAGTTATTTGTCAATGTTAACGTTTAGATACAGTAGTATTAATTCTGTTGCAGTGTCATTTCAAAGTTTAAAATTCCCGGGGTGAGCTAAAAAAAATATATTTCAAGAGGGAAGACAGAGTGACGTCATCTCTACGTGCACTCATTCACTACTGTCTGCAGGGAAATATACAGGAGTGGGCGCAAATTTTTCCATTATTATTATTATTGTTATTATTATTATTATGTTATTAATAATTATTATTATTATTTGTTTATTTGTCTACATTTTTTTTTTTTAATAATTTTTTTTCTTTCATTTTGTTCCATTTTTGTCTTACTTTGTTCATGTCACTTATTATTTTGTTGGTTTATTATTCATTTTTGTTAGTTTTATTGATCACTTTTGCTGTTTTTGTTCATATTGTTGCTTATTTTCTTCTTCTTTTTCTTTCCTTTTTTTTTTTTTACTGTGGAACTGCTAAAGCTTCAGGAGTTAAAGGGTTAAATACAGCACTGAAATAGAATTTAAAGTGTATGTTGTACCAAAAATAATCCTAACAAACTAATGCTGTGTTCCTTCATTTTAGGTTTGCTCTCGACATCAAGCCTCTTCAAGGAGTCTCTGAGTACACAGCCACTATTAACTATGACCTTATCACTGAAGGACAGGATGGTCACCAGAAGATTGACACTTTAAATATGATCCTGAGAGCTGAGGGTATGAGTCTTATACTATACCAAATAAAATGCTCACTGTGTTGTAACCTCTATTTTATACTTTACACGTCAATACATCAGTAATTAAGTTGTAATATATGATCGGACCTTAGGAACCCAACCTGTTGAGGCTTCAGCTACTATGAAATACAACAGGAACAGGAACGTCTTCACCACCCAGGTGCAGATACCTGACCTGGACGTAGAGGCCGCAGTTAAACTTGACATGTCTAACAACAACAACAAAGACAAATCTGTTGTCTTTGAGATCGCCAACAAGAACATCCCACAGCTCACTCTGACTGGGCGTGCCAAGTGAGTCAATTTGCTTAAAAGTCATTGTGTTAACAGTCGGTCTGTCAAAATTAACACATTAACGCAGATTAATTCATCATCATGATTAATCTGATTAAAAATTGTACTTGTCTTGTTGAAACTGTTGAAAGTTTTGAATAAACCTATTAATTGCAAATATATTTATATTTATGCATATGTTTTAGATATTTCATCACATTTTTGGTGGGTTTTTTCTCTCTATTTTAGAATAGTTTTTTGTATTTTTTTTTTAAAATATGTTTTGGATTTTTCATAATTTTTTTTTGTGAATTTTAGAGAATTTTAGCATGTTATATAGTTTTTTCCTCCTCATTTTTGTTTTGTTTCTTCGTTTATCTTTGTGCATTTTGAGACAGAACAGTCAACCACCATGAGGTGTTTTGCACACTCCGCAAGACGGAGTTTTCTTTTCACTGAAGCACTTCCAGATTGAAATACCACATTAATGTGAAGCATACGTTAAGTCTGGGGTTCTGCTAACACTTTAGCTAAGGTGTCACCTACTGTCACTTACAACAAATATGAGAAGTGCAGATATATTCACGTCTTTCTTGTGTCTGTTTGTTCATGCAAAATGAAACACAATTAATATAGATTAAAAATGAATATTTAATCAGGATTAATTTGGGTTAATTAATTAACCCAAATCTAAAAATTGTAATAATTTTTATAGCTGGTAGTTTACAGTTTAATAGCTGATGTATTTTTTATGTAGATGCAGTAATAACTCAATGGGTGTGCACATCTGTTTATTTTGTAAATATTTTATTTATTTTTAGATCTTTTATTTATCTTTTATACTGCTTTTTTGCACTGATATTGGTGGTAGCTTTATCTCATTGGTTGTACATGTGTAGAATGACAATTAAAGGCATTCTATTCTTCTATTCTAATGCAACAGTTGTCTACATTTAATCATCTATCAAGGATTTGACTTGATGATGTTTTTTGACATCGCAGGGTTGAGGCCATGACTGAGGGGATGCTGCAGGTTCAGCTGTTAGTGCCTTCACTCAGGACTGATGCTTCCATTACTGCCACCATGAACAAAGCTGATGGACTCACAATGGAGCTCAAAAGTGATGTGAAGCTCCCAGCAACCTCCTCAATTCAGGCAGTCACATTCATATATGGTAAATCTAAAACAATTGCTCAAATTGAAGTTTGATATTTTCAGTGGTCTGTACAAAGAGATGTAATTGGATATACACACTTTGGATTAAAATTGATATTTACTCTTTGTTTCAGGTGCGGATGAGGCTGAGGTCAAGCTGATGTCTAATGTAAATGCTGACACCACAGTTCTGGTGCCTTACACTGAAGCCCTTCAGGCCTGGCTCACACAGTTTGTGGAGGATGTCATGGACCATAAGGTTGTCAAGACTGACATGAAAGTGCGCCATATCTTCAACAAGGGGCTTGAGGTAAAAACAATGAAATAATTTAGATTTTTCCAGGAAAAAGTTTTCTTCCTTTCCTCAGTCCTTTCAGACAGCAGCTTGAGGTGTGTGCGCATGTGTGTTTTCATTAGGCTGGTAACAACTGGATGGACAAGCTCCAAGCTGATCTTCCCTATGTTGAGACTCTGAGAAACAACATTGCACAGGTGGAAATGCCATCCATCCCCGAGAACCTGTTCATGAACCTGTGAGTTAAACCTTTATTTAAAAATAAGATTTCCAACGTTTCACTGAATTAAAAATATAAAAGCTTACACATCTTAAAGCTTTCCCAGATAGCAAAAGATGTTAAATCATTGTTGAATTAGGGTTAACCAGGTTGAATTTTGTTTACGGTTGAAGATTGATGGTTGGATAAGCATTGATTCAACAACATTTTGTCACCCTGATGAAGGCCATGGGGCCAAATTGCGTTGGTGATTTTTAATGCTTTTGCCAAATAAAGGTTAATGTTTTTACTTTTTCAAACCACTTAAGTGCCTGGACTAAGGATTTATTTCCTTTAGTTTTTTTCCTTAATATTATTCCCTCCAAGAGCACCAGTGGTTTATCAAGGAAACTAGTAGTGCTCTACCTTCTCTTTTTTGAACATTTTGTCAACATTGAAGTTTGTGTTTGAAAGATGCCATTGAATCTACATTGTATTTAAGTTTAATTAAAATGTTTGACAGGTCACTGTTTAATTAATGTTGAGTCTATGTTTGGCCTTCTCTTTTTTCTCCTTCAGTAAAGGGCGGTGGTTGAATTAGCATCGATAAAGTGTGATTTATGGTTGAAAAGCAAACGTTGACTCAACATTTTATCAACCTTGTACTTTCTGTGTAATTTCTACTTTAGGTTTCAACATAGATTTAACCATATTTCAACATTGATTTAACATCTTTTCCCATCTGGGTTTAAATTAAACTATTTCTTTATATATTTTGTTTTTCAGGGAAAGTGCTTTCAAATACCAGTTTAACCAGGACACTTTGACCATCAATATTCCTCTGCCTCTTGGAGGTAAATCCTCTGAGGAGCTTAGAATACCTTCTGTGATCACATCCCCAGAAATCTCCATCCCCCAGGTGGGTGTGGAGCTTTCTCCTCGTAATATCCAAATCCCCACTTTTACCATCCCCTCTGAGTACGAGCTGACCATGCCACTGATGGGAATGATGGAAGTGTCTACCAAGCTCAACAGCAACTATTACAACTGGGAAGCAGTGGTGTCTGCTGGCAATAACACTGCTGACTCTCCTAACTACTTGGCCAAATTCAAAATCACAGCTGACAGTCCCATTGAAGTTTTGTCCTTCTCAGCTGAAGGTAATTTTTTTATTATTCTTTTTTATTATAACAATAATACTTTCTGGATTTAACAGAACTGTTGCTTCATAGGCTGTTGAAACTCATACATATTATACTGATTTTTCTGTTTTAAAGGAGTTACAGAGGTTACCGACACAGAAGAGAAAATGATGAAGTTCATCATTAATGGTGCCATGAACCACCAGTTCCTCCGCTCAAGTTTTGATGTGATGGAAACCATTGCTGTCTCAGACAATGTTCTGTCAACAGGAAATTGTAACATGAATGCTGTTTCCCCCCTGGGAATGGATACATCTTTCAGTGTTACTACCCAGTTCACATTAGATCCAAAAATGCTTTCTGGAGACATGAATGCAGATGGAAGCATGTCTGTTGGACCCATGGCTGCCAGCACTACTTACCAACACACTTTCTCTCTTGAGCCAGTGAAGAAAGAAGCAAGATCTGAGAGCACACTGAGAATAAACTCTGGAATCCTGAAGCTTGCAAACAAGGTCAAGGCATCCTATGCAAATGAAGAACTTCTGGTTGAATCCAACACAAACATGAACAGTGAGCCCATCAAGCACACCACAAAAATCAGCCTTATTTACAAGGATAAGCTTACCATGCAGTCTGACTCTGTGACCAAGGCTGATGAGAAAGTGCTTCGCAGCCAGATTGAATTCATTGGCTCTGGAGCCCAGGCCACCCTCAGAATTGAGAACCAAGCTGAAGATACCACAAACCGTGCCTACTCTCTGCTCACTGGGTCCATGAACCCATCTGGCCTGGAGATCAACTCTGATGCCTCAGTTAACATGTTTTCAAGTCTTGCCTCTCACAAAGCAACCTTGACCCTGGACATGAATGGCCTTACCACCAGCTGCACCACAACTGCTCAGTCCACTCCAATCACCTTTGAAAACGTTTTCCATGGAGGAATCGATGCCTCTGGTGCCACCATGTCTCTTACCACTAAGGGAGGCATAAGGGAGAACAAGGCTGAGTTCAGTGTTGAAGGTAAGATGGCAAGTTCTGAGATCTATCTCAATGGCATCTTTGAAGGTAACCTCTTCGACTTGAACACCAGGAACAGAGTGAACCTCAAACTGAATGAAGAAAGCTTAGTTGTCTCCAACAACATGGTTGGATCTTTTAATGAGATGAGAACCGAAAACACCAATTTGCTGTCTCTGACATCAAGAGCTTTTACCCTTCAGTCCAAGACAGATAACTTCCTTAACCAGAAAAACACCTACATGCATGACATCACACTTAACATGGAGCCCTTTACTGCCTCTGTCATTATGAAAAATGACCTGAAGATCATGGAGATCAACTTTGTGAATGATGCCCAGTTCAGAGTTGAGCCTTACAACATGGAGCTGACTGGAACAACGATGGGAGTCTTCTCAGAGGAAGAGCTGAAGCACACCTATGAAATCAAGTTTGTTAACATGGTCCTCTCTACGAAGTGCAACACCAATGGTAAACTGCTGGGATCTCACATGACACATACCACTGAAATGGAGGTTTCTGGTCTGACCGTGAAGATTGACAATGTTGCCAACTTCAATTCACCATCTCTTCGTCTTGACAGCACAGTAAAAACCGTCGCTGCCCCCTTCACTCTGAACATTGATGCCATGTTCAATTCAAATGGTGCAATGAATTTCTATGGGGAACAGAGTGGTGAATTGTACAGCAAATTCTTGCTGAAGGCAGAACCCCTGCTGTTCACACATTCATTTGAGTACAGAGCCTCAACTGTTCATGAAATTGAAGGCAGACCAACAATCAAGACCAATGTGGACAACAAGTTCAACAGCATGCTGAGCCTCCAAGAGCAGAGCGTCACACTGAAAATGACATCAAAAATAAATGACCATGATTTCAATCAAGAGATGAATGCTTATAACAATGCAGAGAGAATGGGAGTAGAGATGATGGGAGCTGTTTCCACCACCCTCTTCAGTGAAAACAACAATGATTACACCATTTCTGGATTTGTAAAATATGACAAGAACAGTGACAGCCACTTCATCCAGATCCCATTCATTGAGTATCTGCCTGTGGTAATTGATAACTTGAAGATCACAGTGATGAGGCTCATGGACCAGAGCATAAATATGGTGAAAGACATTAACACTAAGTATGACATCAGTACCAAGATTCAGAACAAAGTGGCGGAGCTGAAGGAGGTTATTGACAACTTTGACTTGAACCTGTTTGTCGAAGATGTGAAAAAGTTCATCAGCTTGATGGAAAATTCCATGACCAACCTGGTTGCCAAAATACCAACTGAGAGAATTGTGAATATGCTGAAATCTGTTAAGGACACCATCATGACTTGGCTCAAGGAGTATGACATTGCTAAAAAGTTCACTACAATGTATGCCAAAATAGAGGAAATCCTCTCAAACTATGAAGTTGAGAAAATGGTTGGGATTATCATGGATGAAGTTGTTCAAATCATGAAGCAGTATCAGGTGAGGGAAAAAATTCAGGCTGCATTTGTTGCTTTAAGGTCAATTGACTTCAGGCCTCTGGTCAGAAGAATTATGCTGCCAGTTCAGGGGCTTGTGAATGAGTTATATGCAATTGACTTCAAACAGCTGATGGAGGACATGAGTGACTATTTCATGAGAATGGTCGAGAAAGTAAGATCTTTTGACTATGAAACATTCACCATGGAGCTGAAAGAGAAAATTGTCGAGATGAGCAAGATTCCCTCTTTTGGAAAACTTTATGGAGAGTTCAGAGTTACCTCACCTCATTACAACCTCAGAACCAATGCTGACCTTGAGAACACTACAACTTCTACAACAACACCAGAATTCAAGATGAACCTCAAATCTCAGGCTACATCCACTTTAAGAGTCCTTGATTACATCCTGGATGCTACTCTACATGTTGCTGCACCTAGAAGGAACCGTGTGTCCATCTCTGAGAACATAAAGTTTGACCAGTCATCCTTTAATCTTGATCACCAAGGGTCAATGCTCTTCTTTGGCATCTCCGGTCAAGCCTCTGCTGAAACAACTGCAAAAGTGATGACTGAACTCTATGTTGGAGAGCTTGTCAATAAAGCATTCCTCGCCTTGGAGAAAGGGATGTCTGCCACTGTCGAGACAGAGTACAAGCACGATGTCAATATTCCACCCCTTAACACCTTCAGTGATATGTCAATGGGTCAGAAGACTGTTTTCCTGCTTGAGGAAGGAACTGCCAGCCTGAATATCAACAATCTGGTCAATACAAAATATGCAATTCAGGACTACTCAGATGAGGGAAGCCACAAGAGCAACATGGAAATTGTCATGGATCTCCACACAGCTAAAGTGACCCTCTCTGGAGAGACAGGATTCCACAATTTCAAAATGGTTCAAAATGTGGTTGTTGACGCGTGCGCTTTCCGTCACATAATTGTTGACGCCAAGGTTGAGACAGCGGCACCTTTCATTAAGAGTAGCGTTGCAGAGGCCAAGCTTCAAGTCAAAGTTGAAGACATGAAATTTGATTTTACCGCCACTCATAACACTGAGTTGGAAGGAGAGATTGAAGGAACTCTTTCAAACTCTGCACTCGCTTTGATCACACCTAATGAAGTAATGTTTGACACCAAGAACAGAGGAAATACTAAAATTGCTCTTCCATTCACACTGTCTGGAAAGATGGATCTCCAGAATGACATGTCTTTCACCTTGAACTCTGATGTGCAGCAGGCTAGCTGGACGGGCCTGGCTCGATTCAATCAGTACAGGTACTCCCATCATTTTACCATGGATAATGGTGAGAGAGAAATTAATATTGTTTCCGAGATTAATGGAGAGCTAAATCTTGATGTACTGAAAGAGCCCATCACCATTCCTGTAGTGACTGTGCCATTTTTTGGAATGAAAACACCAAGAGTGGAAGACTTCTCATTGTGGCAAGACACTCCCCTGAGCTACCTCTTGGTCTCAACTCAGCAGACACTGGACATGAGCTCCACTCTTAAATACATAAAGAACCCTAACATGATCACCATTGACATCAATATGGATCCAATCATCAGTGCCATTAATACCAATGTCAAATCTCTGCACAAGAAGATGCTCATTAGCAAAGACAAAGCTGCCAACTTGATTGCTACATCTTATGGTATAGCAAGGGAAGAGTATGAAAAGTACAGCATTGAATTCCCCAAAACCATCACAGTCCCAGCTTACAGAATTCCAGTGATGAATGTTGAAATGTCCACTTTCACTGTTCCCCTGCCTGACTTCAGTCTCATCACAATGCCTTCTCTCAGTGTGCCTTCTGCCCTTAGGAAGCTGACTGTGCCAAAAATCACTCTGCCCACAATTGACAGCATCAACATCCCACTCATGGGTGATTTAATATATGACTTCTCCATGAAAACACCAATGATCACACTCAAAACTGGTGCCAACCTCCTCAACCAGGACAGCATCCGCATGCAATTTGATGTCTACTCATCCTCTGAATTTGACATTTTGAGTGGTAGAATTGAAGGAAAAGCCGATGTAAACATGGATGAGGGATTTAAAATGGGCTCCATTCTGTCAGTTAAGCACATAATGGTAGAGGGAAAACATGAGGGTGCCATCATAGCAGGTTATGAAAATGTGGATGCATCCATTGCCAATTCGGCAATGCTCAACCTACCTTCCATGACAATGGAAATCTATCAGGTGATTACTGGAAATCCAGAGGAAGGCCTTGTTGTGTCCATGTCCACTCCTGCCGTAGGCCTTATTGGAGTTCAGATGCAGACAAAGCGTCCAGCACAAATGAAAGCAAGACTCTATGGCCGCTATCCGGTAAGACAACATTTGTTTAAACATCTGTTTACTATTTCTGTGGATTGTGGTTTCTATGCTGATTGTGCACTTATTTGATAGTAATCTATTTCTTGTTCTATGTTTATTTTCCCACAGTCTGAGCCCACAATGGACATTGACATCTTTGGCGTTAAGATGGGTCTGATGAATGCTGAGAAATTGAACCTGCAGACCACCTGGAACATGGAAATGCCATATCATGCCATGCTTAACCTGAAGGAACATGTTCCTGATGTCATGGACATGGTATCTACACCTGCTGTCAATACATTCAATGCCATCTCTAGACATGCTAGAGGTCTAGAGGGCTCTTTTGAGGAGGCTAGAAATCAGGGTAAAGTGATGTTCAAGAGAGCTGTTGACAACCTTGCAGCAGTAAATCCCTCTGACTTTATGACAACTGTCACAGATAACACTATTTTGGTCCTCAGACAGTACCGAACCCAAATTGAAAATGTTCTTGATGCTGTTGTCAAATTCCTGAGAGAGACCAAGTTTGAGATCCCTGGGTATGCACAGAGAATGTCTGGTCTTGAGATCTATCAAAAATTTAGCACTTTTGTTGGTGAAGTATCTGAGGAGGCTATTGAGAAAATCCCAGCATACTTTTCCTCCATGTTCAGAACAGTAATTGAATATTTCAACTCCATTGAATTTGTCCTTCCTGGTTCCACCCATATTGTCAGTGGAAGAGAAATTCTTGATGACTTGTTTGTAGCATTTACGAAAATCCAGGATGAGGTTATTGTCAATGTAAGGAAATTCAGAGATGTCCAGCTAGAAAATATAATTCAGAAATTTTCTGGATTCATGCAGTTTATTGCTGAGCAAAGTGAGAAGTTTCTCCAAACTGTAAAATCTCAGAATGTTGAGAGGCTTACCACCCTTATGGCTGACGTGTATGACGATGCCATGAACTCTCAGGTCCTGGCTGATGTCACCAACCAGTTTGAAAAGATCTGCACAATTGTAAAGGAATATCTAACAACTGTGAAAGCTAAACTCCAGGATGTTTTTGCCAGCATGTCTACTGAACAGCTGAAGGCCGACATCATGTCCTGGATTGATGGAGTGGTTAAACGTGTGAATGCTTTCCATAACAATGTCATCAAGACTCTTAAAGAGAAAAGCAAAGCTGTTGAACCATATGTGCGAGTCACTGACAGAGAAATGGAGGTTGATATTCCCATTCCATTTGTTGCTAAATTTAACTAACTGACCTTGAATAACTAAGGACTGTTCTACAGTATTCTCTACGTTCAAATGATTGATTGTTTATTTTTTTCCACAGTAGCCAGTTGTACTGTTCCCACTGTGCTTCACTTGTGTCTTGTATTATTTAAAAAAAAACATGAATGTCAATAAAGACAGTTTATAATGCAGTCATGTCTGAGTCTGTTAAATACAGCACATCACAGCATTGATAGTTGCCCATTAAAATAATACATACTGAATACACCGATAATATGATATTATTATCACTACACAATACTATCATTTGTCAAGTGGTCATTTGTATTTTTAGATATCTGTATTTAGATTAGAGGTGGTAAAGTACCCCCATTCTGGACTTAAGTAGAAGTACAGCTACTTGTGTGAAAAAATACTTTGGTAAAACTAGAAGTACTGATTCAACTCCTTTACTGAAGTAAAAGTAAGAAAGTATAACTTCTCAATTGTAATAAAGTAAAAAGTAAAACTACATTGTTTTGCCATGAATGAAATAATACTTATTTAACCAGGAAAAATCTGAATAATTTCAAAAGTATCCAAAAATAAATCCATTAAAAGTGAGATTCTGTGTAGTGTAGTATGATCGGGTCACAGTACTCAGTTTTGTGGTTATATGGACAGGAAGTTTTATGAAAAATGTGTGTGGGGGGGGAGTCACAATTGAGATTAAAAAAATGCATAAGTATGAATTAAAAAGTCATAAATATGAGGGGGAAAGATGCAAAATTATGAGGAAAAAGTGTCAAAATTATGAGAAATGTCTGAAGCAACTTCTTTATGTAGTGTCACATCTGTTTAAGTTGGAAAAACAAAAAACAAAACAAAAAACCCTTGAGTCCATCCTGAGAATGTATGGAGTATAAAGTACAGATATTTATGGGAAAATGTAGGGAGTAAATGCTAAAAGTTGGCAGAAAAAGAAATACTCAAGTGCAGATAACTTTAAAAAAAACCTATTTTAGCACAGTAACAAAGTACTTTTACTTAGTTACTTTCCACCTCCGAATTAAATAAGACAAAAATATCCTCAGTGACATATACTGTCTTACAATCTAAACATTACAATAACAGATCATGTACTCACTTTGACTGCATTTGATCAGATTGTCAATTTTCTTTTAAAAATAATAGATCTACAAAGATGTTAAAAAAAACAGCAATTCAACTATCTTTCTCTAGATAAGTGCATTTGCTTTAAAATATTACAAGTAATGGTGCTTTTGATCTATTAATGGTGTAAAATGATTTTAAAAACACAGAGAAGTGCAGATGTTTGTTCTTGGTTTTATTGATCTTTCCAGAAGAGTACCTTTCATTTCATTTCTGTGAACATACAACAGACAAAAAATTTGGCACTTTTTCATTAGTTTGTCATTTCTTCTTAAATTTTTTAAAATAAAAATAAAAAAACACAAAACAAAACAAAAGATGGGACTGTCTGAACAGTGAATAACAACTGAGTAACATTACAAACCAGAGGCACATGAGGGGGAGAACAGTGAGAAAATTAACCAGTCAAGCACAATGCATTCCTGTCCTGGAAGTCAGCAAAATGCCCAGCAACAGTGGGCAGGGAGGACTGTGACTTTGACACCCTCCTAACTCTGGCTGGAGCTGAAAAAAGATACTGTGTTAAATGACTTCACTTTACTGTGGGTGCTGACTATGAAAAAACACCTGCTTAAAGTCCAACTCAACCTTTTTGTTAAAAAGTCGCTCATAAATCCATTGAGGTTTTTCTTTAGTTACCAGCATAGCAACAGTTTGTAGTTAACGTTCATAGCTGTCATATTATAAGACAACTCCCTCCTTTGTGTAACACAGCAATTACACAATACTGTCAGGTAAAGACTCATTGAACATGAGCTGTCTTTATTTCACAAGTATGGAAAATTACTTGTACAGACTGATTTTCAGTTGATAACTTCAAGGCCCCATCAGCAGTTTGATTTAAATGTCATTTACATTCATATTTGGTATATAATGGAAGATGTCAAGATTTAAAAAAAAAAAAAAAAAAAAAATATGCATTTTGTTTTCTTTACATAATCATACTTCTTTTATTGTTGCAAAATTTTTACACATTCAGACAGTAAAATATACTACTGTATTTCTTGTATTAAAAATGTAGATCATAGTATAACTTCATTTCTTCCAATTTTAGACAAAAAAAATTACCCTATTTGTTGAGATGTAGTTACATGACATTATTTAATACTGCCAACATCAGTAAAATTCAAGCAATCTTACAACATCCTTGGAAAATGTGTTTCATTAGACAAACCACTTAGTAAACAATTCTCACATGCTCAGTCTTGTCTGAAAAATATCACTGATGTAAGTGAATCTGACAAAGTCTTCGAAGTTTTTGAGGCAAAAATGTTGCCTGCTTAAAACATAGTATTGGACTTCAGAATTCAGACACAAATTAGTATACAGTATGTGCTTTACCTTATTTGGTTTGAGTATGTATAATGTGTTTCCTTTGCTTTTCAGTACATATTATTTACAGGCTACAGTGACAGTGTCCAAAAACCTCCCAAATATTGCAGTTCCAAGCAGGCAATTTTAGAAAGACATGAATTCTTTGTGCATTTAAGGATAACAGAGGATCTACCCAAACACTTGAAATGTTTCTTCGACAATACTTAGCCCTTTTCAAGTTTTTAAAGACTGAACAATCCATAGTCTGTTAGATCTGTTGTGGAATTTGGCCTGTTGCATAACACGGACTCCAAAAGACCAGATATTTAACACTGAAATGACAAACCATGCTATTTGGATAGGGTTAAAACGAAAACAAAAAGCCTGAGACATCTGATGTCATTAACGGTAAACATAAGAGATGTACTAAAAAAAAAAAGTTGCAAAACATCAGAACAAACTAAAACAGCCAAAAACAAAAACAGCACATTACAGCATGGGTACCATTGCACTGAAATGCACTTTTTTAATAAACGGTGAAGTGACTCTGTAGTGTCAATGTAATGTGCAATTTCCCAAACTTAATATATTTTTACAATACAAAGTGGACATAAATAACGAGTGCAATTTTGCTGTTTTGTATAGGCTATTACAAAGCATTACCTTGGCATTAAGGTGTATGCAAATCCTTTGAAAAGAAAAAGTGAGCAAATGAAAACTTGGCTCAAAAGCAGCTTATAGCCACAGTTCGTAAGAAAAATAAGAACCACATTAGTGGAGGATAAAATTTAACAGCTTGTCCTTTTTGCCCCTCCACCAGTCAGACAGGGATCATGTGATGTGATCCACAGAAAACACGTTATAACCAGTGCTTTACACACACACGCACGCACGCACGCACACACACACACACACACACACATCAGATGATTATTATGGGCTGCGTTGAAAACAGTCACAGATGTGGATCAGCTGAGGTTCGGATCCAAACCTTCCTTGTCCGGACATGTTCAGCATACATTTCCCAGAATTCTAAGCGGCACGTCTGACTTTCCCCAGACACCTTCGATAAAAGTCACATCAAAACACAGCATTTAAAACAACTCCCCGACGGCGTTGGCTTTTTCTGGAGGGCAGCTCGTGTTGCCGTTTCGAACACTTCCCAGATTCCCTCCTTGGTTTTGGCCGAACATTCCAGATAGTCATAAGCGCCGATGCGCGTGGCCATGGCCCGGCCGTCCTCCGCCTTCACCGGCTCGAGCTTCAACCGGGACAATTCGTTCCTAACGTTCTCGTCGTTGCGGAGATCCTTCTTATTGGCCACTAATATTATCGGAACGTTGGGACAAAAGTGTTTGACTTCGGGAACCCACTTTTCGGGGATGTTTTCCAGCGAGTCCGGGCTGTCCACGGAGAAGCACATCAGGATGACGTCGGTGTCCGGGTAGGAGAGGGGCCGGAGCCGGTCGTAGTCCTCCTGTCCGGCCGTGTCCCACAGAGCCAGCTGGACTTGCTTGTTGTCCACTTCAATGTCCGCCACGTATGTCTCGAACACAGTCGGGACGTAAACCTCTGGGAACTCGTCTTTGCTGAAAACGATTAGTAGACATGTTTTCCCGCACGCGCCGTCCCCGACCACCACGAGCTTCTTCCGTATGTCTGCCATCCTCACCGCGGATCCGCTCAAACACACGCCAGGACCCGCTCTCACTGCTTTTAGACCTAAAACCGAGGCAGGGTAGACTCGTCCCGTAAGTCGATCCCTGTCTACCAGCCGCAGACCTTTTACCAGTAACCGCCGCGATCTCTTTATAAAGCGCAGAAGGTATCCTAAATATAGCAACCCACTCGGAAATAGGGAGGTGAGCTCACAGTCTGTAAAGGAAGAGGTGATTGGATCTCAACGGATTTTCTCATGGAGAGGAGGGTCATGGACCACGAGGACCCACCCGACCCAGCATCAGCCAAAACCAACCACATTTACCGCACCAGGATGTATACTGTTTAAAAAAAAAGATAGAAACATTAATAACTGTAAAATGACGTTAAAAATTTAAGATAAATAGCAATATATTTTGTAAATGTTCGTTGCTTTTATTACTACTACTACTCCTACTACTACTAATAATAATAATAATAGATAAAAATGAATCAACCATAACATTTTAAAAGCTGTGTCACGAGAAGAAATTAAATAAATAAATAAATATAGGATAATAGTAATTTCTTATGTGATGCTAATTTAAATCATCATATATGATTGTGATTAAGTTGAGTAACATATCTATCCGTTACCTTCACATACAAAGGGGACGCAGAAAAGGCAAATTTACATTGACATTGTTACGCATGTCTACGTAGTTCACGCTATTTACAGGGAGGGGGCACTAGCGTAGGCAAACTCTTAGCACTGACTATCAAGCCTTGCTAAATCACCACTCTCTCCAAGGAAACAAAACAATATAGAATCAGGTTGACGGCGTGCTACAAGAATAGACCCTCTCTCGACACGACAGCGCGTGAGTATCCCGATTTTATTTCCTCACATCGAAAGCAAAAGCACATAATAATACGTGTTTTAAACTCGACTGCCGTGGTGTGAGTATTTCCCCTTTTGTTTAGCGGTTAAGGCCCCTCTGTTTGGAACTTGAAGGGGGGCCATGTTGTTTAGCCACTCAGTGTTTGGTTGATGTTTTAGCTCATAACACCAACTTAGCAATTAGCGTTAGCGGTTGCTAGCTCTTACGGTAATGTTATCTATTTTGATTTATCGTCACTTACCATTAAAATATTGCGTTGTCCCTTAAGACAAGGAATTGGCTTTTCTGTTTAGCGGATTCTTTTTTCTGTCATAAATAATGATCAGTCCGTGAATTTAACTTTGATGTCCAGGGTAGCCAATAATAAACACAACAGGCCTGCTGCGAATAGCAATAGCTGGTTAGCTAAGTAGGTTGCTAATGTTCACTCCGGCCAATTGTTATTTGCTAATGCTAAGCGTATCCGTCTGCTTGGTCGAAAATATTAATTTATGCATACATTACAATAAAGCACGAAAGAAAACAAAGTTATTCACGATTACCACTGTGCTGTTAAAACGAGTGTTAACGTAAGTGCCTGGTGTAAGCCGTGTGTAGCCTTCCCCTTAGCAGCGAACCTGGTGGCTTGTGTTAGCCAGTAAGGTTGCTACAACGCTTGCTCGTCGGTCTGCAAAAACTGACGGTTAACAATGATTTTTAGAAATAAAAAAAACCCATTGACTTCCATTGTGACTCATGGTCATTAAATTGTTGGATTAGCGTTAAGTTTTTATTTGTTAATTATTGACAACGTTACAGTTACATTAGCGGTAGCATAATGTTAGCCTTATGGTAACTAGCAATGGCTAACAGTAATGTTAACTAGCACAATTGGTAATGAAAGCCGCTAGCGTTCGTATCAGTCAACTGTTTTGTTTTTACTTTGGTAAAATCACTATCCAGTTTCGCACTGTCTGTCTCACAATTTGGCATAAATGACATGTCACTGGAAAGAAAACACACATGAATAGCAAGGGAAAAGGGGAAATGTAGACGAGCCGCGGCATGGAAATAGCATCCAATGCGTTAGTATTGGCCTGAAAATATATAAGTTCCACCAGAAAATGTTTTCCACTTCAGTTTGTGATATTCTCTCTCAATTTTACAGCCTGATTTAGTGGGTCCCTTATTTGAATGCCTCACAGACAAGTTTGCAATAAAAGCGTCATGCCGGTAATACAGGTTCTATTATATCGTAGCCTTCATTATTTAAGAGCCAAACAAATGTGTAAAATGAATGCGTTAATAATTGCTATAGTCATGCTACAGTGTATCAAAAGTCCATAATTTGATTACCTAGTTGCCCCTTTAACCTAGGCAATGTGTTGCGATGCTGAGTACAACAAATCTTTTGCTTATGACAATGTAATAGAATGAAAATCAACATTTGAAAGGTGTCACTGCAAACTATCATATCATGACTAATTCATGTTCTGCATGTTTAGGCTTTCCCGTGGAATGAGCGTTCCATGCAGCATCCTAGGTATGAATGACGTGGCCTGGCAGGAGACGAGAGGTGGGATGCTGCATGCAAATGGTGCTCCTGAGACTGGAGGTGTCAGAGTTCATGGTGGAGGGCCCTTAGCCACAGTCGGGGGTGCTGGACCTGGTCCTGGAGGACCACACCTACAGGGTCTTGACAGGAGTGTTAATCCTGCCCCAGGTACCCCACAGCCTCCATTGAGCGGGCGATCTCAGGATGATGCAACAGTTGGATACTTCTTTCAGAGGCAGCCTGGAGAGCAGCTTGGAGGTTGCACACCCAGCAAACATCGCTGGCCGACTGGAGATGCCAACCATGTTGACCAGGTAAACGGTTTCAGTCCAAGAAAAGGCTGTACAGTTGTTTCAGCGTAGATGGTCTTTTCTGTGTATAGTTCTTTCTGCCACTATATTATCCAATATGTAGGGATTCCTTTCTGCTTTCAGAACGTCCTTTGTTCCACATTTGGAAATATGCAGATTAAGCACACAAATTTGTACGGCACATGCAAAATAAAGGCTTTACTGATTTTAAATGAAGATAAAAAATTCACATATCAGGTTAACAGGGTGTTGAACAATATTCTTCTTCAGCTGGAAACATTTGCGCAATATCACTGATCACATCTTTTAATGCCCTGCTCACATTTATAGAGAAGTTCTAATCTTTGAGCTTCCCTGTGCAGAATGTTGATCCTTCTGTGCTGGGTTTGGTACTGTCAAATTTGTATTCTCATACTATGTGGTTGAAGAAAGTCATCCACTTAATGTATTGGAAGCAAAGAGGCTGCCATTTTTGACTTTCTTGAGGAAGAAAGTTCTTCAGAGCAATAATCTTGACTTTGTACTTTAAGCATTTACACAATTTTTATAACCTAAACTTCAGTTAAACATGTCCATTTTACATATTCCTCCGCCACAGTGAATTTAAGTTTGGGGTGTGTACTTGCTGTATTTGTGGCATTCCAAATTTCATGGAGCCAGTCCTGTAGGGACAGGACTGTTTCTGTAGGCAACTTTTTCCACTGTAATGTGAAAAGTTTAGTAGGAAACAGCATGCATCCTGTAAGAAGTGTATAGTATTTACAAATTGAATAATGTTACCTCTATATTAATTAGACATTTGATCACTACTGCAAACATGTATTAACAGCGTAACTAATCCTTAATGTCATGACAATCAAGCTAAGTGTTGTCCAGTAGTGAAGTAGACTAAAGAATTTTAATATAAAATGTAGAATTGTTTACCAAACCACCACAGCTGTTTTTAAAATTATGATAATTTAAGAGAAAACTGTGCTTTTATAATGTTTCACTCTTTGTTCCTGAATTTAAACCACAGTTAAAAGCATGATGGATTTTCCTAGCGAATACATGCAATACAAATAAAAAGCATTTTTCCTTGAATAAATGGGTGTGTAGGATTTCCTGTTAAATATAAGGACTTACTCCATTGTAGAGGCATGAGCTCAACATGGGCTTGTTTGTTGATGGCTGTTATAAAATCTAATTAGGTTGTTGGGGGGGGTCAAATAAGTATATAGTACCTGGTCATTAAGAGATTTCCACTGAGGGAGTGTCTGTCAAATGAGAATCTCAATTCAGGATACTGGTGTGTCTTTGCTGTTGTTCAAGCAAGAGTTCTGAAAATGAGTCCTATGTTTTGTCGACAAACCTGTTCTAGTTTTTTTGCACCTGTCTATTACTGTATTCTAGCAGTTATGGGATTAGTTGAGGTACTTCTGTCACCATAGTGTGAACCATGTAGACAGAGGTGTGCTAAACATTTCAACCGCTACATTTGGAAATGTGCAAAGCAGTAAGTGCAGTACTTCAGTTATCATAATTGAACAGTCCTGTGACGGATTTCTAAGCTGCCATCTCTCCATTATTTTATCAAATGTCTACATCAGTTTGCAATTGCTGAGAGTGCCGTCACAATTAATATTGTGATGGTACATGGAGAAATGTGTCTTGCCTGACAAGAACATAAGACTGTCATTGATGTAGTTGTTATTAAAGTGATACTCCGGTTTTGGACACTGGGCCTCATTTCCGAGTGAGCCAGAGTGTATTAAATGTGTAGAGAAAGTTTTTTTTTTAGATTCCTTGCAGTCTTTGTAAAATCAGAAGTGGCTGTTGCTAGGCTAGCGAAAGTGAACGTATGTCAGATAGCCAGCCACCAAAACAGTCATACCCAGACCAAGAAAGCACCCAAAGCAAATCAGTTATTATGCCAGGCTGTCGATGTAAATATCTGTGTTGATAGAATGATTAAGGAGGTAAATGAACCTTGCATTTGTTTGATCACCAACAGTAATTCGTACCTCCTGCTTGAAAGCTTGACAGCCGCGGATTGATATCACACACATAGAGCTGCTTGCCGGCTCTGTTTGTTTACACGCAATTGTCAAAATTACGAGCACGGAGCCTGTTCAAAGTATGGCCATGTTTGATTAATTGGAAAAAATGACCCAGACCTGCTGGACCCAATTGCCAGTTGTCAATACGGTAAGTGGTGTACCATAAAAATGTTTTAGATTTGTCCAATGTTTATTGAATGAAGGAACGTACCGTTTAGGCTATGTATTCAAATGTGATCAGTGAGATTATCACAGACAGAATTAAAATCTGTTGTGCAAGATAGGCCTGTACGAACACTGCTTTACCATGTTGTCACGTCATGGTTTTTGATCCGCTGTTCCATTTGTGGTAGCTACGTCTCTGGCCAGTCCCTGATGAAGTGGGCTGGTCGTATCACAACTGACGAGAGCAAAGTAAAATTCCGCCGCTGCTAAGAAATGAGTCCCTCACCATGCGACAACTCATGTGATGTAAGGTCCATTTCATTTCAAACATTATTCTATTGCCACAAACATTTACACCCACAGCCTGGCGTCATAACTGATTTGCTTTGGGTACTTTCTTGGACTGGCTATGGCTGTTTTGGTGGCCGTCTACCTGACATACGTTCACTTTCGCTAGCCTAGCAACAGCCACCTCTAATTTTACAAAGACTGCTTGGAATCTTAGAAAAACGTTCTGTACACATTTAATACACTGACTCACTTGGAAATGAGGCCAAGTGTCCAAAAAACCGGAGTATCACTTTCTGATTGATGTTTAACATTATGATGGGCTACATTTTAAACCTAAATATGTGATTTTTAATCCAATGCTACTGTCTTGACTGTATTTAACAGCAAATTAATTGGTGCAAAAATGTGATTTCCATCTTCTTGTGTTTGAATTTGTCAAAAAAAAAAACACACCCTAATCGTTACTATACCCCGATCGCTATTGGATGTTTGGGGCCGATACGATATTGGAGGGTAAAAAAAAAAGCCGATATATCGTCCGGTGTCCGATATTGGCTGCTAACCGATATTTTACCCAATATATGAGATTTGGCGCAGAGTGGTTGGTGCGCTACTGGATCACAGAAACCCCCCCCCCCCCCCATGCCACGCAGTGCAATTTCACACACACATACACACACCCAGATCCTTTGCCTATCGCGGCTTGGTCATGTCAGCTGGAGTTGTTTATGGAAAATTTCGTGCACATGCACACAGGAGCAGCGAGTGACAGAAACTCAGCAGCAAAAAAAGATAAATATTGATAAGATAAATATAATCGGTCCGATAAATTGGCTGGGCTGTAATCTCTACCTCAATGCATTTTTTACAATGCTGATAAGACTGCATCGTATCTATTAGAATTTACATTTTATGTAAGATTAATTAATAGCATAATACAGTTTGTTGCAAACTGTCATTTTTGGATATTTGTACATATTAGTCCTGAGCAATAAACTGAGAATTTACCATTGCCGCCATTTACTACAATAACGGTCATCATTTTGCCCATGTCAGTAAATTTGGTATTGACTGCGTGTGCTGGTACACTGTGTTCATTCCCCTTTAAGACTGTGTGGAGCCTGTGTAGTCACATGACTCCACCCATCCAGTTTGAACAGAAGGGAAACATGATGAGGAAATGTCTGATGGTTCAAATGAAGAAGCAGCTGACAGATCAAGTAATGTGAGTCCAAGTTGATCCTGTTGTACTTGTTCTGAAAAGAAATTTGACATCTGTCGTTTGGAAATATTTTGGGTTCCACAAAGATGATGTTGAGCAAAAGGACATAAAATGCCAAGTGTCACAGATCAGCTGACTTTAGTTAGCAACCGGGTTTTGCTGTGGCACTGCCGCCACACCAAACAGCATACAAAACTAGAAAAGCACTCGAAGAGTGCAGATTCCGCTAAGGCAGATGAGATCAGTCCTCCCTGACCTACTGAATGGAAAAACATGCGTGCCCCCCC
>JAPTYR010000017.1:28533994-28544095 GCA_029814505.1 Siphamia roseigaster | reverse complement strand
TCCTAAACTTCCTAGCGCTGCTCAACCTCTAGTGAGTGGACTCAGACTAAGAGCAGGATGCAATTAAACTTTAAAGACATGTTAAAAGTCCAAACTATTCCTGTTCATGTTAATTTTTATTTGAGTTGAAGTTCCCTTGCATTACTTGGCAAAGCCTTCATCTCTAAATGAGGCAAATGTGATGTGAAATTGGACTAAATGTACTGGCATCTCCTGTCATAGTATAACATTCACTTCTGTGGTTGTGTATAAAATATTTATGGATAATGGAGGATTTTTGTTCCCTTTTCTACATGAAAAGGGCCAATGATACAAATTCCCACTCGTTTTCTCTGACCTCAGGGCTCTGCAACACCTGGCATCTGGAAACTGACCTTTCACACCCTGAGCTCAGTGGTGCCCATGGTGCTGGGAGAAGCTGAGCAGAACGGCTACAGCGCCAGGATCACCTCCAAGCGTCTGGTCGTGCGCATTCCATACAGCACATCAGAGACATACCAGTATCCCGACGGCGTAAGAAACAAATCTCCCACTTCTATGCTCCACTCTCTGCCTTCCTCATACTGACTTTCAAATGCTCCTCAGGTGGGAAAAATCCCCATGGAAATGTTCAAGGCCAGCGTTTACTACAATGCACCACATGGACTGAGTGTTGTGGACATGGCAGCTGCATGTCCTACAGGTGAGGTGCACATTCACTGCTGGGCCAGAAAAAACACATAAAATATTTAACCCCTGATGCATTCTGTATGGATGGTTTAGTTTCAATCTGAAAAATTCAACCTTAAGTGTTGTTGATGGAAATGGGTGTCAAAGCAAATGTTGTAGAAAGAATCTAACTACAATACTAGCTTTAGTTTCATAATTTTAAGTTTTCTCAATGTCATTAAATTGTTCAATATATGTCTTTAATCACTTCAGCGTCTATTTTCTTCACTGTGGAACTGCAAAAGTCAAGTTAAAGGGTTAACTGATTGACCTTGGTTTAAGACATTCACTGACTTTTTTTGGGGGTCACAAAATGCTTGGTGTCATTGCTTTTTGCTCAGATTTTTAAGCATGTTTGTATGCCTTTCCTCCCTTGTTGCTTGGAGTATTGTGGGAAACTTGAGGATGAAAAACCTAGACAGTTGACAATGTTTTGATCATGACTGGAATTTAATTTTTAAAGTCATTTTGAGTGTTTTTCTAATCCAAATATCTCACATTAAACATGACATAATACTCAAAAGCAACAGGTCAGTGAGAAACTAATATTTTGACATTGGATTGTCAATCTTAAAGAAATTTTACCATGATTTTCACTCATTCATTAGTAGGTTCTTCCCTCTAAAATTAAGCAAAAAAAATTCACATCTGAAGATAAGCAAACACTGGACCCTCAAATTGTCTTTATTCATAGCAACTGTCAGTTCAATGCACTGACACCTAGGTAGTTTTTCCTTTCCTGTTTTTGCCCCAATATTTGATAAACTCCATGTGGATAAATATTTTTGCAGTATCTGAGGTAATCATCAGGTACATCCAGGGGGAAATGGGTCTGAGAAGTGCCATCTGGCAAAATAAACCAATGTGTTAGAAACACCCACATGGATCAAACTCTATTAATGGAGAATCTGCATCAGGTTAATGCAACCATGGGGAGACTGTATGAACCTTATTGTGACACTACATGAGGATTTTATGGCAAAAAACGCACCATCTCTGGTTTTGATGATATTGTATCTAATGCATTGGCTCAAGGAAAGTTTTCTGTCCTTTATAGGTGGCGTTCTCTTTAATGAGGATTTAATCTCTTGGTACGTGCCCCGCAGTATCACACCCCTGTTGGATGGAGGTGTTAAAATCCTGGAGATGCACATGGGCATGAATGGGCAGAGGCTGGATGAAGGTCAAATGGCTGCACATGGGTACACCCTATCCCAAACCAAATTTCACATTATCATTGAAATGCGTGTAGGTTCGCCTGATGGCTACTATAAGGTGAGAGGGGGGAGCAGGGACTGCACTGAGACTAAAAATGCAAAAACCTGGTCACTTGCCCATTTGCATGTTTTATTGAAATGCTATGAATAATTTCAGAGCCATGCCCTAGATTACCAGTACCACATCACCTACACTATTGAGCCAATGCTGGAGGTTCTGTGGAAATCCATGAAGACTCAAGAAGATACCAGATACAAAATTCTGTTCCCCATCACCACCCCTGCCATACCTGGACTCAACCAAATCTCAGGCGGTGAGCTCAGTTTAATATTAAAATCTATAATCTCTCAAACTGCTGTCAAGTTAATAACATTTGTGTTCCCTAGACACTATCCCAGAGGAGCGGCTGTTTGATATTCACATGTGGAACTTCCTTTATGACGTGGAGCTGTTGAATATCACATTTTCCTCTGGTGTCTTCACTGTGGAGGAATGCAACGCCATGGGCTTAACGGTCCAGGAGTACAGGCTTCCCAATGGGACAAAGAGCTTCTCTCTGAAAGTTCCTTTTGATGCTGCTGATCCTGAAACATGTATGGACTCCACTCAGAACGTGTCGGGTGTCGCACTGTTGGCTCTGCCTCAAAGGGGGTTAAGTGACATGGAGGGTTTTTCTGTCCACAGAATACTGAACCCCTGGTCATAAACTACATCCTCTCTGCGGTCCTCGGCTTCACCATCGTTCCAGAGGATTCTGCTTTTGCTGTATCAGTGGAGCAGCAGGTGTCTCTGAAAGATGTTGGTGAGTTTCCCTGTTTCCTCACCACCTGACTCTGTAGAAAGGCTTTTCTAGAACTGGGTTGTATCTTATTTTGCCAAACTGGTTTGCCTTTTCATGTTTGTGCCTGCTGTTATGTGGAAAATAATGGAAACTGTCAGCTAACACTGTATACCCTTCCTCTTGAGTTATATCAATGAAGTTTGGGTTTTAAATGCATAGATGAAATTTATTGCATTAAGTGTTTACTTTGAGCCGCCAAAATAGAACTGAGGTTTCATTTTAGAAACCTCCACTAAGTGGCTGCCTCCAAAGGGAGTTCATCCAGACTCCCATGTAAAAAGGTCACAGCAGAAATGAGTTTACAGGCAGTTAAACATCTTTGGTTTAATGGGTCATTTACCTTCATGACAACTGGGGTTTTTTTTTTTTTTTTTTTTGAACTAGCCTGTTTAGACCTAAACTTAAAATTAGTTGTCCTTCTGATAGGTCAGATGTGCTGGTGGCTAGCTCAGATAAAGGCCTCACGTTAACCCACTTCAGTAGTTTAGTTTCACTGGACCCATTTGAGCTTGCGTTGTTGTGGGGCTATTTTTTGTGCACTTATTGGACAAATGACTTCCCCTGCTACTGACTGGACCATGCTAGTCTGTATTTCAGTGAAATTATATTAGTATACACTAACCAGGCTCAGTCAGTTGGGACCATGGTTGCTGTTCTCCTGCTGCCCCTGGGTGTCACATTTTGTATCAGTGGGGGATGGAGGGCACAGTGAGCCTGAGCCAAACCCCTTCTGGGTCAGACTGGCTCAGCGGTGCTTAGTTCCCCTCATGGCTCTGGGGGTCATTGTTTGTCCCTTGCTGATTTTAGGTGTTTTGAAGTGGAAGCTGCCTTTTCCTCAATTAAAAACTAGTAAACACTGCCTTAGCCTGTCTGTCTCCATTGGCTAAAGGCAGCACAGTTTGGTAGGTGTCAATTGCACTCGGCTCCACCTGTCACACCTGGAAATTCCAACGATTGAGTCAGACACTTCAGCCATATATTGCATACGGTCTATGGAAACTAATCAAAGTACTTGCAATTTGGAGAAAAATCCTATGAAATTAAGACTTGTATTACAAATCAATAATTGGAAATTAAATGAGTGCACTGACAATAGCTGCACAAAGGCAGCATGTTCAGACATTTGAAGTCAGTTAAGTATAGAATCAGTGCTAGGTTTGACCAGATGAGACTGGCTGAAATGTGTTGGGTGGGGGGGCTTGCTGATGGACAATCCACAGGTACCCCCTGCTCCTCCTGGCACCTGCATGAAAAGGTGGCTTTTTGTAGCATGTTGGTTACAAGTAATAAATGAAAACCGGCACATTTACACCTAATGGTGAAACAAAACAGATCCATTGTAGCCAGGCCCTTAGAAGCCATTAGGGGCTACATGCAGTCAACTCAAAAGACTACAAAGTAGTTACAGGTTGAGTGGAATTGTAAGAACTGAGTTTTTGTGGTTGCCAGAGATGGTGCACATCAAAGGGTAAACTGACAAAAGACCCAGATGTCCACACCAAAATATAAAAACAAACATTCATGGCTGAGGAATCCTGACCAGGTAATGAAGATGAGAAACAAACTAGAGGACTTTAAGTGTCTTTTACAGCTGAAGATGACTGAGCAGAGATGGTAAACTCCACAAGTGGACACAGTGGAAAATGCATAAAACTTTACACTTGATGCCATTTTCTTTACCCTCAGTTCTCCCCACCATCACTGGTGACTGTGATCCAGCTCGGTTTCTTATAACTGTGAAATATGGGAATCAAGGCACCAATGTCGACGCATTCATGACCATAGTTGGACCACGGCGGATGACCCCAGAAATAGCCGAGGGCTACGAACTGCAGGGAGACTCCACCCAGTTCAGCTTCTCCGTCCCATACGACTCCCCAGACGCAGTTTTTGAGGTAAAGTGATGCAGAGATGACGCAAAATCTGTCACTTTGTCAAAATGGGTGAATAATGTCTCCTCTTCTTGCAGTTCTTCTACTCTGATTCAATCCGAGCCAGACTCGACATAGTTCTGTGGGATTCACACAATGAGTGGGTGCTTGTTGACCTCCACCTGACCTGCAGTTTCCCCTTGGTGATGACACGTAAGATGCAAAAACGGAGCTTTGTGGTTCAGGCAGATGCTGAGTCAATTTGAAATGAAAGGCCATTCCTGTCACTTTCAGGATTTAAATCTTTTGAGTCAAAATTGACACATGTTACACACATTCAATTTAACTGCGCTTTTTAAAATCAGGACAATGGATTAAGGCAGGTGAAAAGATCCCAGCTGAAAAGCAATCTTCAGACTACAATTTCATAAGTCTAATGTTTTGCTTGTAATAAGATTTTGTATTAGTTTGGGCACTTTTAGTGGCTGGATGTTTGCGTTTACTTCAGGGACTGTTCCAAAACATCACTTAGGTGTCACTAGCAAATGCATGTTATCCTGTTTAAGTGGTGACTGATGGATGAAGAGGAAGTTCAGGCCATCTAATTCTGTTAATCAAGGTCATCCTAATCTCATTATCTTCAGAGTGTTACCCCAATGGAACCATGTCTGCTCTGGCTGTGAAGATAGAATCGACTCCTAACCTCATCCCTAGTTGGCTGACTCTGAAGGACATGTCCTGCAAACCAGCCTTCAGTGACGATCGCTTTGCACAATTTTATTTTGGTGTAGATTCCTGTGGGACCACAAGAAAGGTACCTCTACTTTAGAGTGATATTTAAGATGAGACTTTGAGCCCACAATGTGGAAATTCCACTTTACAGCAGCAAAATGTAGCGCACTGGTATACAGGTAGAAAGAAAAGGGAAACTGAGTAAAAACAAAGGGGTGAGAGGTGCTAATCTTGGGTTTATATTAAGGGAAATGGAATTAACACAGTTTTCCTACATAAACTGTAGATATGTTTGGGTCTGACTTCTACAGAGCCTTTGTGAGCACTGGCCTCTTAAATGCAAATTACCCACTTTATGTCCCACCCCCTCCAGGTTGTTGCCTGCTGCTCTTCATGTTAGGCCACTCATTAATGCAACTTCCAATTTTAGATAATCAGCTCTAAGTTTGGACATGTATTCAGTTTTTAAATACAACCACTGCAGCTGATGTACTCTGAGAAATGTTAAATCAGAAGTTTTGACCTTATGTGCAAATGTCATGACATAAGACATTAAGGAATTAAAATTGATTGCATAAATCCACTTGGCTTTAGACAAAACGAATAGTTTTGCAGCACCTGGAGGGTTCAAGTTTGGGCTTAAAAGACTAAAAAATTGGGTTTAGCTAGGACTAATCAGTCTGATTAAAGCACAACAATCTAAGATGTAATTCTGCTTCTGTCTTTAGTTTTTGGATGACTATATGCTCTATGAGAACGAAATCCGGCTGCATTACCACAGCTCAGGGAGAGCCTACTCATCTTCAACAGATCCTGAATACAAGTAAGACATGCTAATGTAATGAGGAGTATGCAAATGGTACAGTTTCTAATCGCCTTCTTCTGCAGACAGACCATTTCCTGCTACTACAAAGTTGAACAGACACAATCTGTTGCTTTTGGCTACAAGAAAAGTGATGAACCAGCAGCAGAGATTGGAACAGGACAGCTGATGGTGCAAATGAGGATCGCCAAAGGTGACGTGATGGACCAAATGTAACACTTCTGAGTTTAGGTGTATGGCTAATATTGGGAGCCAGAAGGTGAAGGAGTAACTGAACAGGAAGTTTTATTAGCAGTCAACTGCTCTTATACACAGTATCTTCTGCCAGTCACAACAATGGTCCCAATAACAAATGAGATGAAGTTTAATTATGCAAATTAAGGCAGAAAAAGCCTCTTACCTAAACACTAATTATGCAAATGGTATACTATCACTTTCTCACACTACCTCAATATTACACTTTTGGCATATTTTTTTTACCATGCAGGATTATAGCATTATTTTAGACTCCTAATTTCACATGTACATATATCGTCTTATACTTGGGTACTTGAGCTTATGCTGTGGTGATTCATCAGTCATCCACAAAAATCACTACACATTTCTCAACCAACTTCCATTCTGATTGGCTTGTATGGTAGATCTGTGACAAGGGCACAAAACTTATTCATTTGTTTTGTGAAATTGTGCATAATAAGGTTGCCAATTAAGACATGTTCCAGATGAGCACAGTGTCATTGACACTATCTTATTGGTTCTTAGTCATTTAAAGACAGAGGTGGAAGTTTTTCTGGTCCTATTAAATCTCCTTCCATATGCAGTTTTCTCATAAATTCTTCTTGCAGATTTATCTTACAAGTCCTTCTACGAGGCAGAAGATTATCCAGTCACAAAACTGTTGAAGGAGCCTGTGTACTTTGAGGTGGAGCTGCTGCACTCTGTCGATCCCCATCTGGAGCTGGTTCTGCTGAATTGTTGGGCCACTCTGAACCAAGAAAGGATGTCCCTGCCCAGCTGGGACCTCATTATCAACGGGTGAGTAGAGGGAAAGACCTCACATCCCCTTTCATGCAGTAAGAAAACTGCATACAATGGCCTTAATTGGATTGTTTACCCTAATACTTCTATACTGCAAAAATTAAAAACTTAAAGTATATTTTGACAAGAGGAAAAAATACATCACTTTAAAACACAAAGGAGTTGGGACTAAAACTTTTTAACCCCAACCCTGAAGTATTTAAGGTTCAGTTTTGTCACTCAAACTTCACACAAAACCTACTGAACCAACTCTCAGACATGAGGTGGTCCAGAATAAATACATTTTGGTGAAAGTCAATCACCAAAAATGTGATTGTGTAATAAGATGGGGAAAAGTGGGTAAAATGTTTGCAGGGGGTGGGGTTTGTGCCTGGTAGCACTTGTCTTCTGATTTTATTGTAAGTGCAACTGTAATTCAGTTAAAGGCAGTGCTGGGGGGTTCTCCCAGGTTTAATTAAAGGGCAATCTAAAGCACAAGTGTTAAACTCCAGTCCCTGAGGGCCAGTGTCCTGCATGTTTCAGCTTTCCTCACATGATTCAGTTAACCCTTGAACTCCTGAGACTTAAGCAATTCCACACTAGAAAAACAAAGCCAAAGTGATCAATAAAATGAACAAAGTAGGACAAAAAGGGAATTTAATGAAATGACAAAATGTAGTTTCAGATGTTTCCCTGGTCTGATGCATGATGAGGCTTCTGCAAAGCTCAACAAACAGCTTATTTAAATAAGCTGTTCAAAGCATACATGCAGGCTAGTGGCCCTCAAGGACCAAAGTTTAAAACCCCTGACCTGAAGTAACACTTTTGGTGTGACACTAACTCTGAAGATTTCTTGGAATGAGGTTTTCCAGCTCTAAAGATGACTTACTTGTTCCACTGGCAGACTTTTTGCTTGAATTAGACTTTCTCCCGCACTATTGTCTAAAGCAGTGGTCCTCAAGTACCACTATTCAGCAGGTTTCAGAAGTTTCCCTCTTGAAACACATCTGATCACCAAGCTCTGCAGAAGCCTGATGCCTAAGGTGTTGAAGGGAAACTTCTAACATGCAGGACAGTGGTACTTGATGAAAGGGTTGAGAGCTACTGGCTTAGTTTCTCACTGACATTCAGGGTCTCCAACCCTGGTGTTAAATTTCCACTATCCTGCATGTTACTAATCCCTCATCCCACACACCTGAAATCAGTGTTCTCCTGTGATTGGCTGATTGTTTGAATCTGTTAGAAGAGGGATGTGTCTAAAACTGTCTAGTGGCTCTTCAGGACCAGGGTTGCAGAAATCACCTTTAGGTGACTTTAATGTTAAGTCTGACTAGAAATGAAATTTTTTTTTTCCTCAGTGCATGTACAACTCTGACTCTAAAATACACTTGTAAAGTATCAGATGTTGGCTGTAATAATCAATGTCTTCTGAATTGAGAAGGAAATGCTGTGTTTAACTACATCTGTGACTCTAGCGCCAGGGGTCTGCAACCCTGGTCCTACAGAGCCACTGTCCTGCATGTTCAATGTATCCCTTTTCACCACACCTAAATCAAATCATCAGCAAACTCCACAGAAGCCTGATAACCTTCAGGTGTGCTGGAATAGGGAAACTTCTAAAACATGCAGGATTGCAGCAGGTTTAACTTGATTTAATGTCAAGCTTTACATTACAAACCTTCACTGAATCTTTCTTCAGGTGTGAGGATAGTGATGACCTCTATGTAACAACCCTGCATCCTGTTGAGCATCGTGACAACAATGCAATCCTTTCACACGCTAAACACTTCTCAATCAAGATGTTCACCTTCACTCAAGAGGAGGAACTTCTTAAACACGAGGTAAACGCATTTGGTTTCTACTTGGTCTGTGAACACAACAGCTGGATCAGCCCTCCATACCAAACCCTCCTGTTTCTCCACAGATCTACGTCCACTGTGATGTGCTGATCTGTGACAAAAGCAGCAGAACAGATGGTGCCTGCAGTCGACAGTGTGTACATCCCGCAAGCATGAAAGAAGCCACAAAGCGTAAGTTTCTAATCTGGACTGAGGCGTCAATGCAACTGGGTTCAGATGTGTATTGTGACTTTTCCCTTCTATTTTCAGACCAAAGATCAGAGTCAACCCATCAAATGACATCCTCTGGACCCATTCAATTAGATGAATCCAGTTAACTGGGTAATCCTCTAAATAAAAGGTTTCTTAATCAAAAAACTGTCCAGGCTTTCTTTGACTAATCCACCTACAGCAGTGTTTCTATTCTAATGTAGAAACAGTCAATGTAACTTTAAGTATGAACATTGGACCTTTACTGAAGAAGCACTTCAATGAACAAGTGCATATGGTGTTAAAGTACATGGTCTTGTCTGCGAAGTGATCAATTGAATCCACCCTCTTACACTTAAATCTCACACCCGAGACTTCAGAAGTTTCAGTCAAAAACAGCCAAAGCAATCAATGAAAAACCTCAAATAACTGACTTTACTAGTTTTGGCTTCCTAAATCTGTTAGACACTTTAGGTCCTGTTGTGGCCTAAACTAGCTGGCCATAACACATGGAAGACTAGTTTCCATTCAAAAAATGGCTGGGTTTTTTTCTATAAACCACTGAATCATGGCTGCTTGACAGTCTTCACAGCCCAGGGGAGCACAAAGACAGGAAGCCAGGTGTAGTTTATTGCAATCCTGTCTCAGCCACACTTCAAAGTTCCTAGACCACTTGCACTGTCACCCAGATGGAGCAAACTCACTGGAACAGGGACACAAACAGTACCATGCAGTAATACACTGCTCACAAAAATTAAAGGAACACTAAAGAAACACATTAGATACATCAGGGCTCAATATGAGTTTGGATATCTATACAAATAATGACAGGACAGTGTCTTA
>JAPTYR010000017.1:28203255-28214552 GCA_029814505.1 Siphamia roseigaster | reverse complement strand
ACACTGAAAACCTAACAAGGACCCACCACAAACTTGATCCAACCAGTACAGAGTTAACTGATAGTAAGACAAGTACATAGGTCTACTAGTTACTCAGATTAGTTACTTGTGTTGGAAGGAAATTGTGTTTCTTTTTTTACTTTTACTTTTGACACCTCTGCATATCACCCTCAATCTTAAATCACATTTGGTTTCAAAATAGGTGTGATGCCACAAAAGCAAATACATTTCTCCTTACTTTCAGATTTTCTCTGAACACAGGAACTTCATCACCGCAAAATACATGTTTCAGAATCTGTGAAATGGCAGCAGGGCTTCTTACATTTTGATGCATGTGACACTTCATGTTGCAACTTGTCAACAACAGTCATGTAAGGTTATGCTGCTGATAGAAGTCAGACTTCACAAAGCTGAAACCTGAGGCTTCACCTGTTTCATGTCACTGAACGTGGCCATATTTCCAAGGATAGAATGACCCAAAACATATATGATAACAAACACGTCTGAAAATCTCCACCAAACAAAGATTAGTCACTCGGGCATTGTTTCCTCTGGACAGATCTTCCTTATGACTAATTATGCAACCAGGCCTTCAACAAAGCAGATAAAACCAAGTGCATACAGCCATCTTAACCCATAAAGACCCAGTGATACTTTTGTGACAGTTGTCAATTTAATTTTTCTCAATTGAACCATTTTTAACTGATTTATCACACATTTTAAAAACAATATTACCCTCTGTATTTTGCTTTTTTGAGTGTAATTCATGTTTTTCTTATATTCAATTGGCAGATCATGGAGGTGTTCAAGAAAACGCAAAATAAAATCAAAGTTAGTTTTAGGAAAACCGAAAAACAACATGCAAAAAGTGAGTTTTTCAGCAAAAATATAGCTAACTGAATGTAAAAAGTGTGCCCATCCACTGTCATCGATCCATCTCCATAGATTGTATTGGTGAATCAATGTTGGAGAAGATGATGGCGTTTTCATGGTAACTATAGAGCATCTGAACGTCCATGACCGTGAAAAAGTACAAAACTATTTCACACCAAATATTTACACGGATCAACCAGTATTAAACAGTTTAGATCAGTAGATGGTTTGTGTCACTGTTGGCTCTTTATGGGTTAAATGAGACAGGAATGGGGCTGAGTCTGTAGTATTTGGACGCGCGCGCGCACACGCAAGTCAAGCCATCTTTATTGTCAAGTGTGCAAAACTGCAAATATACACATGACATATAGCGCAGATTTCCTTCCTCTTCCAATGTGTAACAAACAATTTAAAAAGAAATAAACTGGTATCTCCCACAGAGGAAAATGCAGTAAAAAATATAATAAATACAAACTACACAAAGGTCAACAACAGAGACAACAGAATAAACATAACAACTTACCATTTCTGCTTCTGTCTGAGTTGGCTTCTGGGCTGTTGTGATTTCCCACAAAGTTGATGGTCTCCACTCCTGAAGACCCACTCCCAGCCTTTTGGGTTTTAACCCTCTTGCTCTTACTCCCATGGGAGTGACCTCCGTGGGAGTGTCCGTGACCCCCTCCACCGTGTCCGTGGAACAAACACAGTCCCAGCAGGTTGATGAGGAGCCCCGCTGCTCCAACCCCGGCCACCACAATGGGGCCCTCGATCTCATGAGGCTCGGTGAAGCGCTCGATAGCCTCGAGGACGATGGTGAAGCACAGAGCCGTGAGGAAGACGGCGTTGACCAGAGCCCCCATCACCTCCGCTCGGATCCACCCGAATGTGTTTTTATTGGTCGCATGGGTTTTTTCTGCGAAGCGTACGGCCACCAGAGCCACCACTAATGCTATGACATCCGACAGCATATGAAAAGAGTCCGACAGCATCGACAGAGATGAGGTAATCCGGCTGACCACCACTTCCACTATGAAAAACCCAAAAGTCAATGAGAGCATGCAGAGCAGCCGGGCACGGTTGGGCTCACAGGCCATTTTCCCTTTTTCTCACACTTACAGAATGGAAGTAACGGTTAAAAAAACGCGTTTTCTCGGGAGGACATGAGCTAGCTAGCTGTCCGGTTTAACTCAACTCCCCGCTAATGACTTATGTTAAGCTAGCTGCTTCCCTGAGACAATACGATCCAGTTCCAATGATGTCTTCATTCACTGCTGTAGTCCAAGCACGGCAGCATCACTCGACTAATAGTCTAAAACACAAGTGGAATAAATCGAAAAAAATGACTGTACTTATGTGTCCTTTAAACACACCCTGTTAGATTCCAGCATATTTCAGACGTTTGCCGACGAGCCACTGGTTTGCAGACGGCTGAAACTTTGCACCCGAGCCGGTAAAGTTTTCACACGGAACAAACCCTGACATGTACACGGCCCACTTGACTCCTATTGGTGGACGGGCTACGAGATGCAGGGTCATTGGTTACATTTTGAAACTCTTGCAAGTAGGCGGAGTAATCAAGACAGACAACATCGGTTGCTATGCACGCTAACGGCCTCTGTATTCTCCCGATAGTGTTGTGTCAGTATTTGCAAGGATAATTTTCCTCATGTAAATAATTGTTAACGCCTCTTATTTTACTGTAGTTTCTATTTACTTTACGGTTTGGTTTGATATACCCAAAGGGATCTGAACAGCTGATCCCTTTATATTCTTCAGTTATTTTTTCAAATTTTATACATATTGCTTAAACATTTACTGTTTTTTTCACTTATTTTTATGTAACTTCTTCCTCAAAATGATTATTGTAATAAATTATTACTGTTTATCACTTTGAACATTTATAGTGTACACACATTAGCAAGCATAGCTTACTGGTCTAATAGGGTATCATGATTCCTCATCTTTGGCTTCCAATTCCTGTTTTGAGAAAATAGTTTTGTTTCCCCTTTTGAAAACTGGCTATGTTGACATTGTCTTTTAGGCATTTTATGTAATCAGTTTTGAATTGATGGTCCACTTTAATTCAATCACAATATTAGGAAAAAACAATGTCCCTTTTAATTGTAATCTGCCATTAATCAAGAGCAATTACTTTCAGGTGAGAAAGCTTATTACCATGTTGACTGTTGAAATGCCCCTCGTTCTGACTATTGCTGAGTAACTGCTGACCTCTTGTGGAAGCTTTTAGTCTTTAGAAACATAGCTCACATCTCATTATTTCCAGCAGGGTTTTTGAACCACAAAACAAAAATAAAAGCACATTTCTCATTGCATAGTTAAATGTCTTCTTCCATCACTGAAGAACCACTGAGAGTGGAAACTTGATTTTCTAAAAAGGATTTTTCAGTCAAAAATCCTCCTTTTTATGCAAATTATAGTAACAGTATACACCACAATCACAATAGCTGCCCAGAAAAAAACATTTATTCACACAGTTACATTACAAATCTTGCAGCCACAGTAACAAAGCACTACAAGTCATTTGGCTTCACTACTACAAATTACAGTGATATTTCTTAATGTACATCCAGTTATTATGACTTGTAGCCTTTAAGAACCTTTGGTCGTCTAATGATCATCACATGCTGAGTATCTGTCTGCTTTTAAACTGACAAATCTTTTCCACATCACTCAGAATTTGTGCACGTTGTCACAACCCGGCTCTGAGATTGTGACAAACAAGGAGACTGACGAGGTGGTAAAATATATAAAAGTGATTTTATTAACAAAATTAACGATAACTAAATGAAAGGTGCAACAACCAAAACTAAGATGTCAGCTGAGTGGGGTCCGACAGGTGGATGACGTCGGACCAGAGACACCAGACCAGCGACCAGGGTGGGAACAAAACCGAGTGAGACCGACAACCAAGAGAGCAGGAACCAAAACTGAGCCAGGAGCGGTGGAGCTCCAGGAGTATGAGGTGGAGCCACTTAAATACCTCCTGAACACCTGGCGCAGGTGTCTCTCATTGGCCCATGTCACCTGAAAAATAAGACTAACAGTGCCCCTAGTGCCCGAAGGGTGCGGGGCCGTCACAACGTCGATTGGCCGCCTGCAGCCTCCTTAAAATCACCTCGTAGGCTGTAACGCTCATTTTACTGTGGGACGTGTGGTTCTTTTTGCTTTCCCCAGCAAAGTGCACCTTCTTCTTGCCAGGCGAGATGTTCTCTGCCACATCTAGAACCAAACAGTCAGGAGTTACATATAAACCTGGGAAATTGCACTGAAATTATGATTTATTGTTGTATAGGAACTTTATTGAAACATGACACATAATAAAAACAGGCCCAGAGGTGTTCTTCTGATTCACATACCGATGTTTTTAGCATGGAAAGGTGCCAGGCCCATCTGCTGCTGTAGAGGATTACAATTCTTCAGTAAACTCTCCAATCTGAAACAGATGATCACAACTCTGTTAAATAAATCAAAGACAGCTGACAAAGACCTTCCATTTACTCTTCCATGTTTTACCTGGCGAGCTTTTCATTTGCCAGTCGTTCACGAGCACAAAGCTCCTGCTCCCTTTCTGCCGAGAAAACAAAGAGTTTGGATTTTTATTAAGCAACTTTTCAATGATACAGCAACCAGTCCAAAGGTCAAGACTAAACATGGAAGGTGTGAAAAATCACTCCAGACCACTCAATTTTTATTTGTAGAGCACAAATTTAAACGACCTCAATGGTACCAACGTGCTGTACAATAAAATAAACATAATAAAAGCTAAAAATGCTAAGATAAAAACACAATTAATAAATAAATACAGTGGCTACCCCAGATAAAATATCAGTGCCCATAAAATCAACATCCAATGTGGTATAAAAAGCCAAGGAGAAGACGTGGGTTTTAAGAAGGGCTTTAAAATCAAACAGTGAGGATGCCTGCTTAATGTGTAGTGGCAGTTCATTCCACAGCTTTGGAGCTGCAACAGAGAATGCTCCATCCCCTCTGAGCTTCAGCCTCAATTTTGGAACTCTGAGGAGCAGCTGATCAGCTGACCTGAGGGTTGGGCTGGGTGTGTAGGGGAGGAGAAGCTCAGAGAGGTAAGCTGGGGCCAGACCATGTAAACATTTACAAGCAAATAAAATAATTATATCCCCGAACAGAGTTTCAGGGATATTATGTTTTTGGTCCAACCGCTGCCGCCAGCTCCGGATACTGTCAGTGTTAACACAATAACTTCAAAAATATTTGGTTTATAAATTTCATCTTTTGCATATGGATGGATATAATGGAAAGGAAGAACGGATTCAATTTTGGATGATTTACCATTTATAGATTGCCCACAAGGGGCCGCTCAAAAGTTTGAAATCACTAATCACTCTTTTGCCTATACGTCTGGAACTATTTGTCCGATTGACCTCAAATTAAGTGCAAATGAAAGGTCATGACCTGGGGACGCCTCATGCCATGACATCATAGCTGTCTGGTTAAAGACTGGGGGCGTTTAGAGATATACCCCTAGCTGCCGCTTCTGACACATAGTTGGCTAGTTTTAAAATTAATTCTATTCAATGGATAGGAAGCCAGTGAAGCTAAAATTGGTGAAATGTGCTCAAATTTCCTTGTGCTAGTTAAAAGGCGTGCAGCAGGATATTATACGAGTTGGAGATGTGCATTGGAGGACCCACTAACTCCCAAATAAACACCCTGAAATATTTCTTTTCAGCTATAATAAAATTCTAAGACACACAGTGTCACAATAAATGACATTATGCCTATTATTAGCATGTTATTTCTCCTAATTAGGTTAAGAATGAAGTATATGTGGATTATCACCAAAGCACATTATCAAAATAAAAATGATGCCTGTAATACTTATAATTGAGATTAATAGCTGTGTATAAGTGGCTTAATAAAGTTTGCTCTGGTTGTGACCTGCTCTAAGCTCATTTCAATCGGGGTCAAGTTGTGTTGTAATCAGGCTGTAGTTCAATTAAACCTCAACCAGGTTTGGTTTGGAGGCTCTTCAGGTACAAAGTGGAGAAAAAAACCCAACACACTCACGCTCCAGCCTCTCCTCACGCTCCTTCAGGGCCTTTTCTCTGTCTCTTAATGCCCGTTCTCTGAGTCGGAGCTCAGTGTCAGAGGGTGTTGGCGACTGAGTGGGCTTCTGAACGGGACAGTCTGCTGACCTCCTTCGGATCCATTCTTGAGCCCTCCTGTGCTCCTCAGTAACCGCTTCGGCCAACAGGCTGCTCTGCAGGATGGACTCTACAGAGGGCCTCAGATAATCCTGCATGGTCAAGCGAACAATATCCACAAATTCTTAAACCATAAATGTTCCTTTGGAGATGCATTCACCCAAGTTATGGCATATCCCAAAAATTCTTAGATCCAGCTGGATTTCTGACCTTCAAATTCAGCATTTTGCTGAGGAGAGTGTTCAGTTCATCAGAATATCGATATGGGATTCTTCTGAACTTCCCCTCTCTGATCTTCTCCTCTAATTCTTTCTGGTTGTAAGCTGTGAAGGGTGGCCTGGATGGAGGAAAAAAAAAAAAGAAAACCAGAAAAAATTAAGTTCCATGATCAATAAAGCCATGTAGATGATTAAACTACTGTGGAAACAAGTTTAAGAAGGAAAAAAAATCAATTGGAAAACTCACGATAAAGCACAGAGCTCATATAACAAACACCCAAGAGACCAAATATCTGACTTCTCATTGTAGGACATCCTGTTGATCTGTTCCTGAAAAACAAAAGGTGGAAAAAAATAGGTAAACATGTTACGAAATATGGCAATATATTTAAGCTTGACAAAATACATAAGAAGCTCAAAACCATATGCAAATAAGCAAATTCTCTGAAATGTATGCAAAGTTCATTAAATTAAATGACGGCATCTGCCATAAAGCATTAAACATGCACTTTTTTCAACACGGCACTGGTCATGTTTTAATTTCTCTTTAATTTATTTTTAAATTTATGTATTTATCACTTTTATCATGATCTTAAAATGTGTGGATGTGTTCTGAGTCATGTCCAAGACAAATTTCTGTCACCATTTACGACAGACAATAAAGCATTCCATTCTTCTAAATAAATTTCATGTGACTAGATCATAATAGTACAAATATTTTAGTTGTTTTAAAAGAGTGCACCTCAGAGTTTTCATGGATTTCTATGTCCATATCTATCACTACCAAAGAACACCTCAAATAATTTAATTTGTGTCCAGGATGAGATAAAAAGTTACTAATTGTGAGGGGGGAACAAATCCCTCTCAAACAGCTGGGTTAAAACACTCACTGGAGACATGTAGTAGGGTGTCCCAACAAACGTCTTTGCAAAACTTGTGCGATGGTTCAGGGTCCTTGCCAGGCCAAAGTCACCCAGCTTTACATTCTGTCCGATGTCGAGGAATATGTTTGCTGGTTTTAGGTCTCTGTGAAGAACTGTGGCACTGCCGTCGCTGCGTCTGTGACACTCCTTCAGGGCTAAAGTGAGCTGGGCCATAACCCGCAAGATAAACTGCTCCTCCAAATACCGCCTGCAATGGTAAAAACAGCTTTAAGCACTTAGGCAGGGGTGTACACATGAATCCTCTCAGTTCAGGTACCACATACAGCCCAATGATCTCAAGTGTGTTGGGTCTGTAAAATAATAATATAACCTGTAAATAATGACAACTCTGGATTTCTTTTTGTTTTAGTATAAATGCATGAAAATGTTTACATTTACATCTTTTCACCAAAAAGGGGAATAATAAGAACAAACATGTACAAAAAATGTGTGCAATTTTAATATTATATCTGCTTTTTGCATCTGTAATGCACATGTGTAAACTCTAAACTGAGACACAATACTGTTAAAATTATAATTACTTTACTAATTGTCCTTTTTCCCCACTCTAAATCAAAGAGAAAAGTTTAGAGTTGTTAGTATTTATAGGTTATTATGTTGCCAGCCCTGTCCTAAATGGTTGGAGAGTTGGCTTGTGATTGAAGGGTTGCAGGTTTGACTCCCTGAACTGGTAAAAGTTGTTGGCTGAGTTGCCCTTGAGCAAGCCCCCGACACAATTTGCTTCCTTGGTGCCTGGCATGGAGAGCCCACTGCTCCTAGCATTTAGTGTGTGTGTAATGGATGATCTAGTGATGGGTTAAACGCAGAAGACACTGGTGTATGTTTACATGTGTGACAAACTACTACTGACAAAATAAAGATTCTATTCTATTATATTACTAATCCAGCCCACTTCAGATCCTACTGGGTTGTATGTGGTCCTTGAAATAAAATTAATTTGACACCCCTGCTTGAGAGATATAAATACACAACAAACAGTGGATTTTTCCTGACTACAAATCAGTCACCTTTCTTTGATGCATCGGGTGATGAGACTGGACAGATCCCCACCCTCACAGTATTCCATGATGATATACAGAGTGGTGTTTGTCCGGTCGATGATACGGTCATAGTACCGCACTATGTTTGGGTGTTTCAGCTCTCTTAAAAGGTTCACCTCTGACACAAGCATCTGTTTTTCATTCTGTGCCATTCTGCCGTAGTACAGCTCCTTCCATACAAGGATCTAGAACAAGAAAAACATTTTATTATGAACTGAAGGAACAGAGGTCAAAGGTTAAACTTGTACAACTTTCTCTATAAGACACTTAAATGTGGAACACACTGCCAACAGAAATAAAATGAACATAGATCTAAAAACTTTTGTTAAAAGTGTCAAAAACTGGATAAAGCAAAATCAGAGATGCGAGCATTTTTAACGACTGATTGTAATGTAATTTTATGTAAATATTTAAACACACACACACACATATATATATGAACTGTGTTCACATATATATATCAACATTTAGTTATTTATTTATATTTGTGATTGTAGCATGTCATTTTATACAACTTTAAATGTTCTTTACTTTTCTCTACTAAAAACCTGACTAATGACTGGCGAGAGAAACGAGCAATAGACCTTCTCACAGTTCCAGCGCCGCGCTGCATTGTGGGATCAGGTCAAAGGTGAATTCCACACGGAAATGACTCACGAACATACGTGCTGGTGTTGTGATCACAGCTTTCCTCCGTATTTTCCGTTCATGGCATGCAATTCGACAGCGAAACGGGGTATTATTTACACCTCATATTTGACTAAAGCGCCACCGGGACTGGATGTGTTGCAATCAGTTGTTTTCAGCTCGGTGTTCGCAATAAATAGTCTTTGCATGTATGGATAAGGGGGCGGACAGCCTACGAAGTTACAGCAAAGAGCGTTAGCCTTCGTCTCAATGCTCTTTGGTTAGCCCAAGGCTATTCAGGGTAGAAAACTCAGCAGTAGATAGTCGATTGATCGTTTTAACTAAACTATAAAGGCTATAAAATGTAGAGTGATTGTTATTTTACCAAGAACTCATATATTCCTTGCTTTTTATACATGACCTTCACTTTAGCAGCTAGCTAGGTCCTGCGATAGTGTCAATATGGTAAGGTCAAAGCTGTTCAAGTTAAACGTACACCGTTATCTGAATGGCAAACTAGTTTCAGCCAGCGTTTTGAAAACAGACTATTAAGGCCTTACATAAATGACATGTCAATAGAAACTAATACGTTCATGAGTAGTGTTGGTTGGCTGCCCGTCTTTGCGGATGCGTGTGATCCACGTTTGCTTTCTCTATTTTTAGAGAATAAAATGCATGTAATATTCAACAATTAACAATGGGAGATGAGCGAGACAAAATATACAATTTAATATAATACACAAATATTATTCACCAGGTCTGCTGTTCTTCTTGGGGAGTCGGGACCAATGGAAGGCACATTACTGTCGCAGAATAAGCTAGTCATGGACATTCCCTGTGACTGGAAGCCCTCTAGCTCTCAAATATGGCAGTAATTTTTTTGGGGCCAAAATTTGAAGTTTTCCAAAGATGTCACTGTCTCTGATGTAGCTGGAAGGCCGGCCATTATTTACACTACTGTTTTAGCCACAGCTACTACTACATCTGATGTGGAAATGACCTCTGACCTGGACCGCGACCGCACATGAATTAGTCGGAACTGTGAGAAGGCTTATAGCAAAAACCTCTTCATGTGAACAATCAGTTATTGCAGTTTGTTTGTAACAGGTACAACAAGTTCTACTTTGTAATTTTCACTGTGCCTATGAAATAAACATCTTAAACCAAAGTAAATAAATGTTTCATTCTTTGTACAGTTGTCATGGAAACCAATGAGGGAGCCACTGCAACTATTCTCAGTTTGCTTAAAATTGGCTTGTCATTTTACATGAAGTCATTTAATTTTCACAATAAAACTACTGTTGTATCATTAACTGGGGGCGTAGGAAACGTGTTACATTATGCATTTATCTAAACATTTTGCTATTAATACACAATGCTTCGGGTCAGAAAACAGGCACATTTTACTCACTTTCCCATCAGACTCGCGTCTTATTTTCTGGCATCTTCCATAGGATCCAGAGCCTATTGTATACAACACCTCATAATCATCAACACAAGACGGCATCTTCAACTTTCGCCAAACATCCAAAGGTACTATCTTAACTGAGCGAGCAAACGGTTAATATTAGGATAGACTAGGCGATTAAAACTATACCGCCGAGGTTTGTGGTTTAGGCTTTTGGTTCTGTCTCGGTGTTTTCGGTTATGTTGGATTAAATAAATAAACTGCCGTGTTCCTGTTGGTTCTCCTCTTCCTGGTGTGTCTGCATGTAACCTAACCAAACGGAAAACGTCCGCTCTCTGTTTAAATTGGTACCCAAATTCTCGATTGTGATTGGGCCGTTTTTCTCGTGGGTTGATGCTCATTGGTCTTTATAATAACACAAGCTGCGAGGTTGCTCGGAGCCCCAAAACCCGCGATAATAGAGCGGGGAACCAGGAAGTTGAAATGTGGTAAATAATCCACATCGTGGCGCCAAAAATACATGAGTGTGGTGAGACCAGCTCTGCAATCTATGGAGACATTGCACATAATTCATTATTTTAATTCAAAGTCTTTTCTGATACATCTCTGCTCCTACATGTGAATTTAAAATCCAAAATTATTTGCATTGCATTGCAGTGTGTGTGTTTTTTATTTATGTATTTATTTATTTCTACACACATTTACACTCTTTTATTTTTCTATTTTATACTTTATTATTCTACTTTCATTTGTATGACTATTCTCATTGACAGTCTGTATTTTTCATTGGTTCGATTAACCTACAAAGACCCAAACACATGGCTGGACTGGGCCATTTTAACTTTGGCCACAACCTGTTTTTCTATTTATCTCATCTCATTATCTGAACCCGCTTCACCCTCACGAGGGTCACATGGAGCCTATCCCAGCCACATTGGGCGAAGGCGGGGTACACCCTGGACAACTCGCCAATTCATCGCAGG
>JAPTYR010000017.1:27951223-27962919 GCA_029814505.1 Siphamia roseigaster | reverse complement strand
GGCGGCTGTCGCGTCTCCTTAGGGTGTGCTCGTTCCTGGTGGGGCGGGGGTCGCTGCCACTGCAACACACTGGTGGTTTGGTCTTACTTTGCCGGTCGGGGGGCGACTCCATGTTGGTGGTGCTTGTTATAAGGTCAGTCTCAGGTCCTGTCTTGTTTTGTCTTTTTCTGTATGTCATCCCATTTTTGTCATTGTTGGAGTTTCTGGGGTTTTATTTTGTTAAGTTGGTGTGCGTGTCACTTCTCTGATTTTCCTTCCTGCCACAGGTGATCTCTCCTCCCTCTCGTCATCTCCATTACATGCACCTGTTCCCCTCATCTCCTGCACCTGATCTTCTCCCTATATAAACCCCTTTCGTGCAACTCTTCTTTGTGAGTTTGTCTGCCCTGGAAGCAACTTCTGAGTGTTTTTTGGTGCATTTTGCTGCATCTTTTGCCTGTTCTGTCTGGTCTTCACTGTGTTCGAACTCTGCTTGCCCCAGGTTCTGCCCTCGTCTCTTCCCTGTCGGTACCTCAGTCCGGACCCGTAGATTCACCCGGCTCACGACCCTGGCCCGTCCTTGACCCAGCCTCTGACCACTCCCTTCTGGTACCTCAGCCTGGACCTCTGGACCAACCTGGCTCTTGACCCTGGACTGTCCCCGTCCCCATCTCAGCTCATCCCCTTTAATTATCTGGTGCTCTTCATCTCGCCGACTCAGACTCCGCTCCGTCCGCTGGTAATCCATTCCAGTTTATCTAATAACATTCTCTGGTCCATAAATACTACCTGTGTCCTCACATTTTCATTATCTCTGTTCATAGAAGAGTCGGACAGACTTCCCACCAGAATCCCCTCAACTGCATTAGAAGAGCACTAGTCAGTTTTCATCCCCATCCTAACCACCAATCAATATATTTCAGATTATTCTGAGTTCTGCATTTGGGTTCCCCGCTACCTGGACCACGTATCAGTTATCTTGTTCAATTTTACTCTTCATTGTTAGAATGACTCGACGAATTAAAATACTTTGACCCTGCATTTTTTTACATTGGCAAATTTACTGTGTACCTGTATTTTATATATATATTTTCTTCTCAGATTGGTTCTGTGTATATAGATATTTTGTTATATGTAAATGTTTTTATGTTTGTGTGTATATGTAAAGTATCTCTTATTTGGTATCAGAAGTTATAAAAACAAAGCTGCTGTAAAAAGCCACTATCAAACACCTCCAATCACCCACTCTGTGGTTTCGCTAGAAATCATGGTTAAACCATAGTCATTAACCATGGTTTTTCATAGTTAACCAAAAAACTATTGAAAACCATGGTTAATTTTTGTAAGGGATCAGAAGTTTCAGCAAACTCTATTTTATGCTCTCACAATGTCAATCTTTGCAACTCCTCCTGCACATGACCTTTGAACTGCATTTGGGCCTATGGCAGTGTTAGAAGAGGACATACTGTGAATGTCAAATCATTGATCGACTTTAGACACCTGTACACATTAAAAAAAAAAAATGCAGTGTCAGTATTTCAGACTCAAGCTGTTTTAACTTGGGTGGTTTTTACAGCTCCATGGAGAATAAACCAGCTCTAGTTAAAAGTCAGTGTAAAGTTCTGCACAGATGCAGTGTTAAATTCAACTCTACAAAGTGATGATTAGTGCCAGTCTGCTGCATTGCATTGTGGGTACTGGTCATTTTACTGTGTTCCATTTTAAGTGCAGGGGTTCAACAGGGGGTTTGTGTTCATGTTTGTTTAGGTTATTATGTCTGTTTTTCAGTGTTTGTTGGCCTTTTTATGTTTGTTTTTTATTATTATTTTTTGTTAGTGACACCATTAGTTAAACCTGTAGGAAAACCATGCCTTTTGGGATCGTTGCCATGACATTATGATTGATCTCATTACAGGTGGGCTTTGCTTTTTGAAATAAGTTCTTTCTAGAGTGAGATGTTATACTCAGCAACCCCCATCTTGGAGGCTCCTGTAATTCCACATGCTTTCAAAGCTGACATAAGGCGTAAACTGAAGAAAATAACACTGCAGAGAAATAAATAATAAAATAGTTATTTTAAAACTAAATTTGGATTATAAATAGCTCTACTCAGTATAATCACATTGCTCTTGGCAGTGTAAAAACATCAGTCTTAAATATTTTAAATTTTATTTTCAATAATTGTAATTTAATTTAAAACCATTTTTTTTTTACTTAATTTTGACACTTAATTGAGTACAATTACCTCACACTGGCCATAGAGTACATTTTCTTAAAAATTTTAGTGGGATCAAATTTGATCTGAAAGAGTTAAATTCAAGTCTGTAAGAGTTAAATTAACACTTTTTCTTTTTACGGTGTACCAGGCATTCAGCCACTTTCTCTGCTGTCACATTGTTGCTGAATTTATTTTGTATGTGATTACAAGGATAGGAAAGTCTCATGTTGTATATGAGGTACAGAGATTTATCTAAGACATCAATACTAATGTTGCTAAAGGACTTTGATATGAAAAAAAAAAAAAAAACAAAATAGATTGAATCCCGCAGCAATAGTAGTAAAAGAAAACGTTTGATCTCATGTGATATGACGGATGACCTTTCAGGATGTCTAGTCAGCACATGCAGTGGAATGTTCACAGGCTCATTCTGTGTGTGAGAACTAACCCTCCAATGGGAGTTTACTTGACTGAAACTTGGCAAAGGGAACTGCTGAGAAAGAAAGAGCAATTAAAGTTGATTCTGAAGTGATTTTGACATTCAGAGCTTGCTTTTCAAATGCCAATTAGGGCAGCCTTTGTAACTTGATGTCTCCATATTTCAGCTCTGGAAGTAACCAGTGAGGTTTGGCATTAAAAGGTCAGGACATTTCTGAAGTCCTATTCCACACCTTAATGGTCATGCCCATTCAGGTACAGTCAAGAACCTTGAGGCTGTGATTTTATACTGTCATAGTGCAGGGCTGTCAACTTTTAAGAAAAGTTTTGAGGATTAGCATTAGCTAGCAGAGACATGATACATTTGGAGCTTTTAGAACCAGCACACATACCTCTATTATCTTCTGGGTTCCACAGAAGTCCACACAGATGGATCGCCGAAGTCATACAATCCAGTAATCCAAAATGTTCTTTTTTTCCACCAAAAATAACCCAAAACAAAAATCCTTCTCCAACAGTGCAGGGATAGTAGTTAAGTGAAATCACACCGGACACTTTACAAGTGCGCTACTTCCTGCACAGTCACGCAACACAGTCATGTGATGCAAACAGCCATGGTGGAATGCTAGTCCCTGTGTGGAGAAACAATAAGAATGACTATGTTCATTTCGGTTCGTGAGGGTAGTCTTTGGTGGACAAAAAGAACATTTTGGATTACTGGATTGTATGACATTGGAAGATTGATTTGTGTGGACTTCTGTGGAACCCAGAACGGGGGAATCCACTCAAAAGCATTTTAATAGAAGTTAAGAGCTTGAGAGAAGGTTAAACGCTTTCTGGTTATCGCCCGCTTTGATGGAAATATGCACAAGTGTCAAACTTCATGTACCCCGAATAAAATTCTCTCGTACTCCTTTAGACAACTCCTTTAGCCTCAAACAGATGAGATATGTTTGTAAAACTGGCAGAATTCTCCTTTAATTCTGTAACAAAAAAGTTTAATACAAAAAAGTTTGAAACCAATGTACATTTATGGCTAAATTTAGAATAACTAAGTCTCATAAATCATTTCTTCGATAATGACATCAAGTCTAAAGATGCAAAAATCAGGTACAGCTATGATATTCAACATGTCGTTTTCGATGATTTGGCACACGCTTTCTGTCATTTTCTGCCACCTGTAACACTCCCAAGTTTCACTCCTCACTCAGCACTGTCATTAACTACCCTTAAATATTCAGTGGTTGCTTTGGCTTCCTGATATTGTTCCTCTAAGGTCCATTCAGCTGCAAGAATCCAGGGTCCAGCACTCCTGGTATCCATACTTGTGATTTTACTGTATAAAAAAACTGTGACAAATTCAGCAGCCAGGCTACTAATAATTTGAAAAGTTCAGGGCAGAAAAAAGATCACAAAAAAGTCTCAAAAAATCCAACATTTGTTACCATGAAAAGTGGAAGCCAAGTGCTCTGTGTTCACAGTTGAGTAGCAGCCTGCTTTGTGTGATTGTGTAAGTAGCTAAAATGTTAACTGAACAAAGCTATTTTGGAAAAAAAAATTGCCAAAATAGATGTACTTAATATCTTGTTCTGTTTAGTTGATGTCCACAAGGCTAAATAAAATGTGGGTGATTTGAAGAAAATATGATTTTTTTTAACAGCTCACTGCCATACCTAAATAAACTTAGATTTTCATTAAACTCAGCAAATATATTCCATTCAGTATTCTCTCACTCTGAGAAAAAGGTAGAACTGCTAAATTGAAAAATAGTTTTTCCAGGGGCTCCAGCTTCACCTTAATGCTGATAAGGTGGTCAGTTTAGGCAGTGTTTCCTAACCCTGGTCCTCGGGGAACAGTATGTTTTGCATGTTTCCTTCTTCAAACACATCTGATTCAAATGATCAACCAATCATCAAGCTCTGCAGAAGACCGATAATGACTGTCAGGTGTCTTCAAAGAAGGAAACATCTAAAACATGTAGGATAGTGTTCCTTGAGGACCAGGGTTGGGAAACACTGAGTTAAGGTACATGCAGAACTGGCCTGAGATCAGTTTATTCCAGGGGAGGGGTGTCAAACATAGGGTCTGTTAGCCAAAACCAGCCCCCCCAAAGGATCCAATCTAGCCTATGGGATGAATTTGTGAAATGCAAAAATTACAGTGAAAATATTAATTGTCAAGGGTGTCAAATATGATTTAGATGGATGGATGGATTAATGGATGGATGGATGGAAACACTCTTGTTCATATGTCCGGAAGTATTTGTCTAAATCACTTCAAATCAAATATAAATGAAAGTTCATGACCTGGGGATGCCTCATGTCATGACATCATAGCTGTCTGGTTAAGGATTGGGGGCTTTCGGGGATATAACCATAGCCATCATTTCCGACAGCTAGTTTTGTCTAGTTATGTTAGTTTATTTACTGGTCTGATGTACTTGACATTATGTTGAGCTGCCCTAAAAGCTGCCTTAAGAACAAAATAATTGGAATAATATTACTCTGTTATTGTAAGTCATTGAAATACTGCATTTAGTCTGAGTTTTTAACTTAATGATACGTACTTTCTTTTACAGATGTTCTTTTGCATCAGTTTGGGTTTTATAATTGCCTGGGCTCCGTACGCTGTTGTCTCCTTCCTCTTTATCTTTCATACGGACCACAGATACATGGCTCCTGAGGGCTTTGTTTTCCCTGCTCTTTTTGCCAAAAGCTCCCATGTCTACAACCCCTTCATCTACTTCTACTTCAATAAGACTTTCCAGCGGGAGTTGCGCAGCCTGATTGCATCCGTCTGCCCCATGTTAGGGGGAAACCGAGTAGGAGCCCATATTTCCAGGACCACCCAAGCCCCTAATCCTATCCACATCCAGCTGCAGGAGAGGAACAGAGCCAGGCCTCACAAAAACTGTAGCAAGAGCAAAGAGTTGGCCATCAGCAGCACCCACGGCAGGCCGGTGTATGTCTGCTGGGGGTCCACACCCAAGATGCTGGGCTCTTCCAGGGGACATAGACCTGAGGACAGATCCCAGCCTGTGTCTTTATGAACTGTGTTACCCCTGCATTCTTCTGCAAAACAACCACAATCTCACTGTTGAAGACTAAGCGCCTTTCCCAAAGTCCCCCCTCAGCAACTAGGACTCGTTTTAGAGTCTACACATTTTTGGAGACCACTTTGAACAGAGTTCCAAATGGTAGGGATTCACGAATTTCAACCAACACAATGAGACTCCAACATCATCAATAAGCGACAAGGTTGCGTATATGACATGGTGGAAGTTGAGAAATCTTACATTGTAACTCATGATAGGTTTTCATTTGCAATAAACTAAGATGTACCATCAGATTTACAAAGAAGATAGCAGCTATTTGAAACAAAAACTTACATTTGTGTGATTTCTTTCCAGCTCTGGTTGCCATTTTTAAAATGGGGACATGGGAAAAATGGAAGTGTTCACAAAGCATTATGGGTGGCACAAAGCATTAGCCTGGCATGGCCTGCCCCTTTTTCAGTCGTAGGGTCTGGGGACACGGTAATGGCAGAGGTTTATTGCGGTTACAAGACAACCATCCAATAAGTGAACGGGGCAGGTTGGGGGGAGGGTGCTCATGATGAGAGGCTTCAGTTTGGTGTTTGGAGCCTGGAGTCTTGCTACCAAACCCCAAATGGTGACAAATGTTTTCATTGACCGTTTATAAAGATAACGTTCTTGGTGTCGTTGTGGTTGAAGTCCATCTTAAGTATAAATGGTAAGTTAACTTGATTTAACAACCGATGTAAGCGAGCTCGCTAGTGGGGGATGGTTTGTTTACCTCATACACAACTTCCTGTAAGTGTCATATGACTGCTAGCTTCACACACTTGGGCAGGTCCAATCGTTTCAAACCAGAGCTGAGTTCACTCCTCCCACCCAATGAACCCTTCACATTAGAGAGTTCCCAGACCATTATGTACGACTGAAAGAAGTACAAAGGGGCGGGCCATGCCAGGCTAACAAAGCATTATGGTTGGTAGATTCTTCCTCTATGACATGAGTCTGCATCCAAGCTGACTCTGTTTGAAGGGATAGATGATGGGCAGAATGTCCGCTCTCCCTTGATGCTAAAGAGAAATGGGACATCCTACCCATGACTCCAACGGGCTACGGGATACGGACAAATTGTAGGACCAAGGGGGGACTTTGGAACAGGCCCTCAAGCTGAGATTTACTGAGGCTTTTTGCACCAGCAGAAAACCTGCAAATGTTATATCAGTGTCTCTGTGTTCGAACCCTGACAGAGTCCCTCATCAGGTTCTGTGCTAATTTGATCCTCTCAAGTCATTAATGAAACAAGTGGTGCCAGGCACAACAAACCCCGCCCCTTGCACGTTTCACAGCTTATTTTGGTATTGATCCAGCTGATGTCATGTCATTGTGTGTGTGCTGATGTCAACATATCAACTGCTTCTATATATGTGCCAAGTGTGAAGTAAACTGGAACAAAATTCATGTGAAATCTTATAAGTAAGTGGAATTAAAAAAATTCATAAAAATGTTTAACTTTGATCTAATTTTCCCAAAATGTAATGACATTCATTATGTGTCTGGCAAACTACAAACCAAATTTGCTAGAGTGTTAGCAAACAAAGGGGTGGGGGTGACTGACTGACTGACTGACTGCATCTATGTTCATAATTTTGCAAACCACTACTAAGTCAGTGTCAAACATTGGCAGCTCCATTTGTAATCAGTTTTGCCATAGTAATTTTCAGAAGATGTTGCTACTGTACATTCATGTGTTGCAAATTACAGACTGACATGGGCCATCTCACATTTTCTATTTTGATGCAAAGCAATTCAGTGTAATTTGACTCAACTCAGTGCATGCCAGTAGTATTTGAAATAATAGGGTACAAAGCCAAAGATGATGTTATTTAATTAGATACAAGTACAGATGGTTTGATTTGATTCCTTCACAATCACACAGAACAGGAAATATTAACTATTATCTGACAAACCCTATTTCCTGGAAAATCTGGGATTCATAAACCTTTATTTTACTGACAGAATTATTCATCTTTATACTTATGTTGCACCTCATTGTGTGTGTGTGTGTGTGTGTATTAGGTAGTTAGTTGATTTTGTAACATTGAAATGAACATGCATATTTATTTCTCAGTCTTTTTTCTTCAGATAGAGCAAGAAAGTTAGTATTTTGTGACTCTTGACTCCATGACAAGAAACAGCCAAAACCATTAGAAACATCTGGCATGTGTAGAATAAAACATGGATTTAAAAAATCAGAAAGTGAATGCCAGAAATGTCATATTGTCTGAACAAAAGGATTAAAGACATGTTCAGTGTAAAAAAAAAGATCATGCTAAATGCAACCACTTTGGTTAATAGAAGCTGTTTTTTTTCATGGAAGGTTTTGTTTTTACAGCTGTACATACTTTACTGTAGTAAACTACAGGCTGTGCACATTTGTCCTGTATTTTCTTGTTGTATCTGAAGTAAAACGACTGGGAAATAAACATGCATGTTTATTTCAATGCTATAAATACAACAAATCTAAACCCCACTGAAGACTTTTGCACAGTACTGTATAAACAATTCTTGGCCATTTATTGTTATTTATACGACTTCTGTCAGTGGGCCTACTTTTATATGCCTTTTTTTTTTTTAATCATAAATCTCAGTTCCAGACCAGCTGACACAGTGATAAAATAACTTTATTGAGTGTGTTACAGGCAGTCAACAGGAGTTTTATTTATTTATTTATTTTTTTGTAGTCTGTCACTGAAATGTATTATCCATTGGACAAAGGACTTACTATTCTGTAAATAATTCATGGGTGCTTGCTTTTATTTTGGGGATTTGTTCAAATGTTGGACATGTTAAGTACTTAAGTTTACCTGGAACTGTCACTAAAAAGTCCCAATATTGTAAACAAATGGGGTTCATGCTATTTCTGCTGCATAGATTTGTTTTTGAGTTGTGCTAATTTGTCGTTAGTGATTTTTTTTTTAAGGAGAAGAAAGTTGTCAGGGTCTGAAAAGTTGGGATCACTCTTCATATCAACATTTCTAAATATTTAGAAACATTTCTCTGTGAGCTGCATGGTGCTTTTCATCTGGGTATTTATCTGTGTATTATTTTTCTATTCAGATTTATGCACTAGTAGCACTTGTTCAGTGTTAGGAAAAGATTCTGGTTTAATCCATAGTCTGTAATGATTTATGAAGAAATGTAATAATTAATATTTAAACTAAACCATGATAGTTTCTTCACCATGACCACAGCACAAAACATACAAATGTGCAGGATACAGGATGTGAATGTTGGATTTTGTGAATCCACTGCACTTTACACCATTTTCAAAATCATTATTTGGAAGATGTTATCTGAAATTATTGATAACCCTTGGACAATTTAAAATTAATGAAAAAAAAACCACAATTTGTGAAAATTCCTTTTATTTTTATCTGTTAAACTATTAGCTTTAATGTGGAGTTTATTCTTTAATATCCTTAGTCATGAAGGTTATTTTTCTTCTGTATGAATAATCTCTCAGGGCCTTTTTATGGATCTCATTGAGAATATTTATTATCTATCAGGGATGTAGATGTTGCAGATGTAATTTAAAAGGGTCAGAAATGACACACAAAGCTATTCACCTTCGATAAAATAAGAAGTGCAAATGTAAATTACAACACGAACCACTGGTGATGTCACTTTACAACAGAGGAAGTCAGATCCATGTTTGTTTCCTATGCAGCTGCTTTTATTTACATCTGTAATTTTTTTCACTGTTTTACGCTGTCGTTAAATATCTTGTTGCTGTAAAAGATTATTTTGCTGTTTTATGTAAAGGAGTTTTTTTTTTTTTTTATTGTGTTTATGTTTTCTGTATAAGTGTAATAATATAAAAAATGCCTCTTGACAATTATGCTTATCTTTAAATGTAATTAAAATATGTTGTGTACTGCTGTGTTTTGGGCCGAAAACCTATGGAGAGAATTTTGTTTTAAAAAGATTTATGCATATAACAAATGATATATATATTAAATATAAGGGTAAATATAAGACATTGTAGAGATTAGAGGTCAGATCATAATGACTTTAAAGGGATGGAAATAATAACAATTACACATGAATTGTTGTGCCAACAATTGTGACTAATGTGTTAATTTTCACCATTTGTCCTGTATAATATCTGCATAACTGTAGCTCATTTCACTGAATGAAAAACATGGGTGATTTACTGGCAGGGAGCGCATAAATAAGTACCACACTCATGTTCGTCTGATTAATCATGCTTTGGAAACAAAAAATATTCAGCTCTGATATTTTACAACATGCAGACCCTGTTACTTAAACATACAAAAGCAGTGGAGATCATGAAATGATTCCAGTTTTATATTGTTGAATGTTCTTCTGTCTTCAGGTCATTATACAACAGTTATATAATCAAACCCAGGGGTCTCAGACACATTTTCTTCCTGGGGCCATTTTGAGTCCAGTTGGATCTCAAGTGGGCTGGACCTGTAAAATAATAGCATCGTAATCTGTAAATAATGATAGCTTTTTTGGTTTAGTACAAAACCTCCCAATAAATTATGAAAATATTAACATTTACAAACTATCCTTTAGGCTGGGATAGGCTCCATGCAACCCCCGTGACCCCAGTGAGGATGACGCGGGTTCAGATAATGAGATGAGAAACTATCCTTTAACAGAAATCCGGAATAATATGAAAAAATAAAATAAAATCTTGCAGGAAAAATTTGTGCAGATTTCACAATGTTATGCTTCAATTTATCATTTGTACATATAAATTACACACAATGTTACACAAACATTTAGTAACATGTAATATTGTTTCAAATTCAGAGATTGGAACTAAAATAAGAGCAATTTATCATTCAGTTTTTCATTTGTTCAGGTCATTGTTCTTCTCTGTAGTTCTTCGAGGTTCAGCTGGACTAGTTTCAACCTAGAACCAAGAAAAATGGAGTTGTTACTATTATAGGTTATTATGCTATTATTTTATTTTAGATGATAATGACCGGAAGACGGAACCTGCACTAAAAAAATGTAAAATTAAAAAAAAAGCATAATTTGTGAAAATTCCTTTTATCTTTATCTGTCAAACTATTAGCTTTAATGTGGAGTTCATTCTTTAATATCCTTAGTTATAAAGATTATTTTTCTTCTGTCTGAATAATCCCTTAGGGCCTTTTTATGGATCTCATTGAGAATATTTATTATCCATCAGGGATCAAAATGTTGCAGATGTAATTTATAAGAAATATTCCAAAAATATTCACCTTAGATCAGGGGTGTCAAACTCTGGTCCTGCATGTTTTAGATAGTTCCTTCTTTCACACCTGGAAACCATTACATTATTATCAGACTGCTGCAGAGCTGATTATTAACCCTTTAACCCCTGACACGTTCTGGATGGATGGGTTAGTTTAAATGTACAAAAAAGTTCAACAGATTTCTTTATTTTATTATTATTATTATTATTATTATTATTATTATTTTTGCAGTGTTTCTACTAAGTTGTGTTCAAGCAGCTGGTGTCAAAAAGCAACTAATTTAGAAAAAGGCAAAAATAAAACTAATGGGACCAAATTACAATCGAGTTATTTCTTTCTATTTTTCTTTTTTAGTAATTTTTTTTTTTTTGCAAATGTTTCCATGTTAGCTAGAATTTTGTAAATATTAATTAGTTTCTGTTATTTTGTTTATTTTTCTACATTTTGTTTTTATTTAGATATTTTTCTTTAATGTTGTTCCGTTTGTGTCTTACTTTGTTCATTTTACTAATTATTTTGTTGATTTGTTATTCATTTTTGCAGTGGTTACTCTGGCACACATTATATCAAAACATCTGGACAAACAAAACACATATGCCAGGGCACTTTTCCTTGATTTTTCTTCAGTGTTTAACACCATTCAGCCCAACTTGCTTCTGTCCAAAATGATTAAAGGTACGTCCACACTGAAACAAAACGCGTTTTGCTTTCTTACCAGGTTAAAAAAATATCGGGTATACACGAGGACATTTCA
>JAPTYR010000017.1:27532142-27542169 GCA_029814505.1 Siphamia roseigaster | reverse complement strand
TCCACATTTTGTGTTTCTTAGTGTATTTTTGTGTATTTTGTGGGAAAAAATTTAAACCCCAGAGACAGAAAAGTTGACAGACATAAAGTGTTTTGTTGACCTTAAGGCAATCTCTGCCTTAAGGTTTTTAATATGATCAATCAATAAATTAGGAAATGAAATATTTTGCAAAGAAGTACAGAAAATAATAAATAAATAAATAAATAAAAGTATGCATGATTGAGGAGCTAAATAAACAAATATTAAAGTATGGAAATAAAAATATAAAACATAAGCCCTGAATTATTTATATTTTTGCATCTATTTATGTATTCATTCATTCAATATATTTTTTTTTCTGTTTTTCTTTTTTCCCCTCTTTTACTGCTAAACATGTCATTTTTTTTGTCCCTCATATCTTTGCTGATAGATGTGTGCACGTTTTTCCCATGATTCTTCCTGGGATGGTTTGCGTTTCAGTACAGACTCTATTGTTCTATACATGCCAATAATATGTGGTAATCTATTTGCAACAATAGGTAAATCTAGTGCAGAATTCATTTTTACTAGTGTAAGTTCTGGCTTAAGGTTTTTAAGATGGGTAGCTGTTATCAAAGTAGCAGCATGTCATTTTGGTTTAATTGCCACCTCAGGGGGCTATAGAACACTAGACATACACCAGCTGTAACTTCACCCCCACTCCCACAGAAGCAGTGCTACCTGTGAACCTCCAGTAAGTTGTAGTAATTGTAACCACAGGTGTATATTCCCTACCCTATTTCTGTGAACACAGAGGTAAGTATAATAGTTCAGTGGGAACACACATCTTTGTCATTTGGTGGAATATGCAACATTTTCTTTCATTTGTACATTTATTCAGCTGGAGGCTACACTAGTGAGGAGTTTTAAGCTGTGTTTATTTCAGAATATAAAAATCATAGAAGAAGATTTGATTTTAAGCACCAAGTTGCTCGTACAACTTTTAAACAGATGTGTATTTCGGTTGTCGGTGTAAAACTTTGGAATCTCTAACTACAAGATTTAAAAGGTTGTAGAGATATTTATAGATTCAAAAAAATGTACAAATGTAGAAAAATTGTCAATATGGCAGTGTTGGAAATACCTTTCTGCATTCTGCAATTGCAGAATTACATTCAAGGTTGCAGAAGAAAAATGTAATAATGTCGATATTGATATATTGGTTCCATAGTGTTACCGTGGCAACACAGACATAAGAGTCTACATTCTTTATCCTTCAAATAAATAAAATCTAAAAGATGATGCGATTCATTTTACATTTTTTAACCCTTTACATGATCTCTATTGATCATGATGTCACTATATTTTTCGATGCAAAAAAACAACAACTTTTTTGCACGATTCATGCCTTAATGTCTTATGGATCCAAAACAGTGGGTATAATGGAAGAAATAGTAGGGTGTTTTTGGCACACATGGAAGACAGATGCTAGTTTTGTAGTTATCCCGGCCCCTGAAAAGAGAGAGGGGGATTATTTTTGATACGTTTTTATTTATTATTATTTTTTTAATTTTCAGGAACGGTGTGAGGTGGTCCAGAACAGATCCCATTAAATTTTGGTGAATGCAGGTCAAAGGTCAAGGTCACAGTCATCAAAAATGTGTTTTTGCCATGGTAAGAGATAGGGCAAAAGGTTTTTCAAGGATGGGGTTTGTTGTTTGTTTTCTTTTGTTTACAATATGCAAATTTTAGTTGGTACCCATAATTTTAAAGATAATGCAAAAATGAACCACTTTTGAATTCTGACCTCATTTAAATTCTGAAAAATAATGAAGTTTTTTTTAATACTAAGTGCAAAGTGTGCGTTAAAAAAAACTAAACAAAAAAAACCCGCATCCAGACACCGGAGGGTTAAATATACAAAATTTAGCCAAGTTTTAACTCTGAACCGAGATGTTTAAAGTGCTTTGACCTGGAAGACGCTACAATAGTTTCCAGTTCTGACGCCAACCTCAAGGGCGACGAGTGAGGCGCTAGGGAATGTTTAAGAGCCCCTTCGGCGCCTAATTAGGGAAAACTGACGTGTGGAATTCTCCCATTAGTGTATTACCATCTCCTTATTGAATTAATGGTCCAAAATCACTCTGGCCCCTGAACCCGTTTCCACCAGTGAATGTGTGAGTGTGGCCTTTAGTCTGACCTTCTATTATGGTGAGGTTCTTCAGCGCCATGGAGTGTTCCCAGTCCTTCAGCCTCAAGTCCTCGGTGATTGTGTTGAGGATCTCCATCTCGTTCCTCAGCTGGGCCTCCGTGTGGACGTGGGTGACCCATAAACTGCTGGTGTCCTCGGTTATGTTGCTGATCTGGATCTGAAAAAGAGGATAGCCAGTAGATGGAGGGTTAAAACGACAAAGACAAAGACAAAGACAAAAGTATCTGACTCTTGAGCTTTCAGCATTTTTCCACTTTTGCATGAAAGAAATTCCTGCTTGTTTATATTGGTGCTATTGGTGTTCGGAGTTTCATTTCATATTCCGTTTGCTCTCCCTACAGTGACTTCAGGGATTATTTATTTGAAGAGATCCAACCTAAGACCCCTGGTTGGTTTTGGATGTCGGACACTGAAGTGTTAGATGGTTTTTTAATGTGGAGACTTTTGTTTTGGCGAGATTCATAGAAGACGCCTGGCAGCTGAGACAGGGTTGAATATACAGCTCCAAATAAGGAAGAGTTACAACAGTACAGATTAATGGATATAAAAACCCTCCCACTGCAGTTATATTTAGGGCCGTCAAAATTAACACATTAATGCAGATTAATCCATCATCATGATTAATCTGATTAAACATTTTAACACAATTAAACCAAACCGTTTACAGTTGTTTTGTTGAACCTGAAAGGTGTTGAATAAACATGTTAATCGCATATATATTGATATGTTAGCATATATTTTAGATATTTTACAGATATGTTCATTATTATTATTTATTAACCCTCTAAAAAAAGTATGTAGTTTCCTGGTGTGTCCACACATATTGCACCATGTATCTTTTAAAACTCTTCTTCTTCACTCGTTGTAATGTATGTCAACATCCGTTTTTTTTTTTAATTCACCTGATTGTAGTTGTGAAAAAAGGTCTTTCCATTACAGTTTTGCATAATATACCAATTGCGCTCTTCTTGCCAACACAAAAACTTTTAATCAAGAAACAAAGGTTTTGTTAAAATTGTCGTTTTTCCATGCGATACATTTTAATGTACAAGTTATATTTGCGCAATTTGAGGGTCAAAGGAAAAGCGAAATAATGATAGATTTAGTTTGACTTGAAATAATTCTATTTCTTACTGATACTTACAACTAGGAAATAAGAATTGTGACAATTGAACTAATAACAAGAAAAGCACTTGGAGAGTGCAGACTCCGCCAAGGCGGATCAGCCCCCACCTTCCTTATATGACCTAAATGAGCAATAGGTTTCACTTTCTTTTTTGACATTTTTTGTTTATTTGGAAAAGCAAGAATGAAAAACTTCCAAAATGGTACAGTTCAGAGTCCACTACCCAAATGTGGATAGCCATTTAAGTTAATCTAAGTTTTAATGTTTTTTTTTAACAACAATAACAACACAAATACCAAAATGACAAAAAGCATGGAAACATGAATAAAAACAAAACAAAAACAAAAAACAATAGTAATGAAAAGGGGGTGGAAACTGTGTGGGAGGAGAGGGCTTTCTCTGCTTCTTCAACAGAATAGACACATTATTTTTTATATATTTACACACATGCAAACAGGACTATATATTATGTACGTAGTTTCATATCAAACAAATTAAATTTACCTCACATTCATAATAGGTTTCACTTTCACTTCTGTGAGCAGCGGTCTGCCCTGAGCAACTGAATGAGTTGCTAAAGAAGAAGAACTAAGAAGAATTCTGTCAGCTTTACAAACATTTAAACAAAGGTTAAACGCTTGGTCGTTATCACCTGGTGTGATGGAAATGCGCACAAGTGTCAAACTTTGTGTACCCCGAATAAAATTCTCTCGCGTGTACTCCTTTAGACAACTGAGTTTAGCCTCAAACAGATGGGATATAAATGTAAAGCTGATACCTTAAAGCTCTCCTTTAAGGTATCTTGTTTCAGAAAGGTGCAGGACATTCATGACTCTTATTTATTAGATATGTGCATTAATTATGAGCAGAAGTCCAACCTGCAGGTCCTGGATCTTGAGGTGGTGAACGCTGATGTCGTTGCTGAAGGTATGATTGACAGCTCCCACCGTCCAGTTCACTTCATCCAGTTTCTCTCTCAGGTTGCTCATGTGTCCTGAGGTTTCCCTACAAGAGATTTGAAATTTTTTCCCCTTGATTTGTTTGAATAGATTGAACTTTAATTTAAGTACAGTGCTGTGTTTTCTGAGTGATCACCTGAGTAGAAGGTCCTGGTCTCTGAGCCATATGGAGGTCCGGGCCACCTCTGCAGTCAAACTGGTGAGGTTTCTGCCGGCGGAGTTGCTTAAAGAAGACAACCGGTCATCCAGCTGCACCAGGTAGCCCTCGGACTGAAGGGAATGACCCTGCATGCTCCTTAGCTCCACCTCCAAACCCTGTGAGAAACACAACAGAACATCTGCTTCACTTATCTGCTCCGTTCTGATTCTGATATGGACAAACACATATGGAGTCACCATGGAAACTGCAAACAAACCCACATGGGACCCTTATATGCAACTCAAATGTAACCCTTCTGGGACCCACATGGACCCCTTTAAGGAGTAGGAGGTATGGATATTTGTGAGAACATCTAGAATATCCAAGTAAAAAGGGTTCCAATATGTAACAAGTGCACAACAAACCCCGCCCCCTAACAAACATTTTTGCTTTTAATGGACATCTCCCCCTCAAAACTTGAGCCTATGGGTTTTACCTTTCAAGGTCACTCAAGGTCAAAGGTCCTGATGCCATTTAGGAGCCAACATGTAGTTTCCTATCTGTCAACAGTAGTAACTGAGTACTTATCACCACTCTTTTTGGAGTTACACCCATTAAAAATCATGTGACCTTGATTTTGACTTTTCAGGGTCACTCAAGGTCAAAGGTCATGATGCCATTTTGAAGCCCACGCCATATTTCTTATCTGTCAATATTAGTAACTAAGTCTCTATCTCCACTTGTTTTTCTATTGTTTTTCTATTAGTTTTTCTATTTTTTTTTTAGGAATTGACCCAGTGACCCCTCACTTCTCGGGTCAACAATAGTTCTAAAAACACACAAGATACAGAATTGAAAGACCAGCATTTTGGTGCTCATTGGAAATCTCTAATATGAATAGTTCAAAAATTATATCCAAAATTCGATTTTCACCTTAATTGTGACCTTTGACCTAAAGTATTCAAATTTGTCTGTTAAGGTCCTGATGTCAATGCACATCAACAGTGAGAGCAAAATGAAGCTATATGCAAAACCAAATACTGAAATGAAAAGGAAATTCCTGATTTACACCATCTCTGATCATTGTGAAAACTCATTTTTGGTGACCTTGACCTTTGACCTTTGACCTGCATTCACCAAAATGTAATGAGATCTATTCTGCACCACCTTACACCTTTCCTAAAAAAAATCATGGAAATTGGTCCAGTAGTTTTTGTGTTAAGTTGCTGACAAATAGACGGACAAAAAACTGAACCAAAAACAATACCCCTCTCCCCTTTTGGAGGGTGGGGTAAAAAAAAAAATCTTCTCAATTTGCATCCCATTTTTCTTACTTTCATGAGAATCTCCAGCCTCTGGAGCCAATCACTGTGATTCTGGAAGAGGTTCTCCAGCTTCCAGATGTTCTCCAGCAGGTCGCTCTCAGTGGACGCCTCACCCATAGTCTGTTGGACCACTCGGGACCGCTCCGACATCCGGGTCACGTTCTCCATCAGTACCTCCTGCCGCTGCGAAGACACCTGGGATCGAGACACTGGGATGGGAGCGACAAGAAGGACAGGGGTCAGTCCATGTCAAAGCATTCAAAGAATCTGAAATTTCCCAGGTGACCCTCTCAGAAATTTCTCAAAAGAATTCAGAGGACTTATGAAATAATACCAAGCATAAATAAATGTGGTAGATGTGCTGACTGTTGACAATTGATGCTGTGTGATTCTGAATTTGTATCAATGTCAGCTCAAAATAGGTGGCATCTTTAAAAAAATGCAGTCAAGAAACTTAGCTGAACACTATTCCAATTTTTTTCTGATAAAGTTGACAACTATAGCAATGGATGGTAAAAATTTGAAGGATGAGATCAGTTGCAGACTTGGTGACACTGGCAAAATGAAAAACGGGCCAAAAAATGCAAAAAAAAAAAAAAAAAAAAAAAACCCAAAATATTATTTATCATTCTTACCAAGAAAAAAACAAGATTAACCCTTTAACCCCTGATGCGTCAGCGCTGACGCATTCTGAATGGACGATTTAGATGAAATATTCAGAAAAATTCAGTTTTGTTGATGGAACTGATGTTTAGAGATAAACAGGTGTCCAAAAGAAACTGATTCAGAAAAAGAATAAGATAAAACTAAAACTACTGAAACCAAATTACAATACTAGTTATTTCTTTTTCTTCCTTTTTTTTTAAACTTCATTTTAGGTTGGGTTTTTTTTTGGCATGTTTTTTCAACTTATTGTTTGGTAAATATTTATTAGTTTTTGTTCATTTTGTTGTTTATTTGTCTACATTTTTATTTTTCTACATTTTGTTTTTTATTTTATTATCTTTTCTACACTTTTGATCTGTTTGTGGCTTACTTCCCAAATTACAATGATAGTAATTTCTTTCTTTCTATTTTTATTTTTTTTGCATCCCCCTCCCCCCACATTATTTCTTATTTTTTGTAAGTATTTGGGGGGGTAATTTTGTTGCTTAGTTTGTTTATTGTTTTTCTATTTTGTTTTTGATTTTATTATTTTTTCTTCACTTTTGTTCTGTTTGTGTCTTACTTACCAAATTACAATACTAGTTATTTCTTTCTTTCTTTTTTTTAAAAAAAAATCAATTTAGTTTTGGGAGGGTTTGCCATTTTTCCCCACGTTATTTATTATTTTTGTAAATATTCAGGGAGAGGGGTTGTTGATTTTGTTGCTTATTTTGTTTATTTTTTTCTCCATTTTGTTTTTGATTTTATTATTTTTTCTTTCATATTTGTCTTTCTTTGTTCATGTAACTTATTATTTTGTTGGATTATTATTCATTTTTCCTCATTTTATTGATCACTTTGGCTGTTTTTGTTCATTTCATTGCTTATTTTATTACTTTTTTGTTTTTACTGTGGAACTGCTGAAGTCTCAGGAGTTAAAGGGTTAAGGTTTTATCAAAATAAGTTTTAAAGAGGAAATAAGTTTAATCTGATGAACACATCTTAAGCATTAACTTAATGATTTATATATAAACAGTAAAAATCACTAATCTCCCCTTGAGTTTTCTTTTTTTGTACACCAACATTAAAACATAGTCAAAGTACTAGTATCGCAGTAATTGTACTGCGACTCGGCAAAGTTTCTGGGGTTTGTTTCTTTGCGGTCGCAACAACTGACCCACATTTAGGTCTGACACAATCTGACACTGGAAGGTTTTTAACCCTTGAACTCCTGAGATTTGAACAGTTCCACAGTGAAAAAAAGAATAGACAATGAAAATGTGATGTGAAGTGGAGGATCATGGGTAATGGACTTCCTGTTTCTGCAGGTGGTCCTTGAACACATCATCACCTCAAGGAACAGTTGGTGTGTTCATCTGATATGATGTCTGACATGTGGGCGTTTCCCTCCTGCTCGTCACCTCCCATCATGCACCAGGTGGTCAGAAACCATGGTAACCATCATCTCGCCCAGGTGTGTTTACATTCAACTATTCAAGTGTCACTAATGTTCCGTAAGCTAACGATGTCCCCTTTAAACCTCCCCAGGGTTCCTCCCCTCAGTTCCTCCCATCCTGCCTCCCACAGGATCCGGTTCTGGAAAACCCAGACTGGACCGGGTCTCAACTCCTGTCCCAGTTTCCCAGCATGCCCAGCGGCTACACCTACTGTAACCAGGTGAGATCTGAAAACAGTGTGTGAGCAGGGCCGTTGCTGGGGTCTGTTGGGGCCCCAGTAAATCCCTGGGGCCCCACCCCACCTGTGCACACTGCAAAAAAAAATAAAAAATAAAAAAACAGTTTTTTACAATTTCTGCACAAAAGATGAGTAGAGTTGTGACAGTGAGGGCCAACAGACGAACCTGAAGGACCAGGAGTATCAATAATTATTATCAATGTAACATTAACACTAATATAAGAAATATCAACTTTTATTTATTGTAAAAGTGAACTGAAAATTAATAGAATTTCAAATATTAAAAAATACAGTAAAGACTCCCAGGGTTAGAGTCTGAAAGAGAGAGAGACAGAGAGAGAGAGACAGAGAGAGAGAGACAGAAAGAGACAGAGCGAGAGAGATAAAAGGTTAAAAGGTTCATTTTGCTCCAGTGTCAGTGGGACGTTCATGGTCTAATATCTTTCTCTCCGGTGTGAACCAGAACCAGAACCCCCAGACCCAGACGGGCTGTGACCCCCTCCTCCAGTCCCAGGTCTTCTGTTTTCCAGACCCACAGTGTGTCCTGACCCCTGGTCCAGAAGCAGACCCCTGGGGGCCCCTGGAGCCAGTCCACACCCAGGGCCACTACTCTGGTCTGGGCTCAGGTTCTGGAGGAGTGGACCCGATGAGGTGGAGGTCTGCAGAGTTCAGTCCAGGACTGACGGACGGGTTCTACAGCGGACTGACAGAGGTACGGACCAGCCCACACTGACCCCTGAATGACAGGATCTGTTATGTCATTACAAAATAAAAGGATCTGTTATTTTATTTTTAAAAAATCAAAGGATCTGTTATTTTACTACAAAATAAAAGGATCTGTTATTTCATTACAAAAATAAAAGGATCTGTTATTTAATTACAAAATAAAAGGATCTGTTATTTTATTAAAAAATAAAAGGATCTATTTTAGTTTGACAAAAATGACATTATCTAATCTAATCTAACCTAACCCAGTCTATTCTAATCTAATCTATTCTAATCTAACCCAATCTAATCTAATCTAATCTAATCTATTCTAATCTAATCTATTCTATTCTAATCTAATCTATTCTAATCTAACCCAATCTAATCTAATCTATTCTAATCTAATCTATTCTAATCTAATCTATTCTAATCTAATCTATTCTATTCTAATCTAACCCAGTCTAATCTAATCTGATCTAATCTGCTAACTCTTTCCCCGTTCCGTGGCTTTGGTCCCAGTTCTACCCCAACAGTTACCATGACGATGGCAGCACCCAGCCCTTCTGCAGCCCGTCCACCCCGGGGCCCAGCCCACATTACCCACAAGCCCCGTTCATCTCCAGCCCCGGTCCCGGGATCAGCCCCGCCTTCCACACGCAGGACACCACCCTGGCCTTCCCTGTGACCTCTGACCCCGCCCACCACCCCCTAGCGGAGCTGGGGTGGAACAGCGGCGGGGGCAGTGGAGGCCCATCGGACTGGAGCGGGGTCTGTAGACACTGTCTGTGGAAATAAACCTGAATACACCCCTGAATACACAGCTGTCCTTACATCTACTGTTCTGTTCAGATCCAGGCAGGAAACACAGGACCCCAGGCTGCACACCCCAGGTAAACACTGCTGGGTCACATGACACACACCCAGGTAAACACTGCTGGGTCACATGACACACACCCCAGGTAAACACTGCTGGGTCACATGACACACACCCAGGTAAATACTGCTGGGTCACATGACGCACCCCGCAGGTAAACACTGCTGGGTCACATGACCCACACCCAGGTAAACACTGCTGGGTCACATGACACTCCCCCAGGTAAACACTGCTGGGTCACATGACACTCCCCCAGGTAAACACTGCGAACACCTACACAAGCACACACACACTCACAACCACATACAAACACACAACTACACACACACACACACACACACACACACACACACACACACACACACACACACACACACACACACACACAC
>JAPTYR010000017.1:27114721-27125580 GCA_029814505.1 Siphamia roseigaster | reverse complement strand
AGACACGGGGAGAACATGTAAACTCCACACAGAAAGGTGTGAGTTCAATTCCAACACCACTGACTGGTGCTGAGATCGAACCCACGACCTTCTTGCTGTGAGGCACGAGTGCTAACCACTGCACCACCGTGCCGCCCAGGAGAGAAATTGTGACATTCTATATCATAATAATGACTTTTATCTCAGAATTTTTGGATTTATCTCATATTTATGATTATGACTTCTTTTTATCTCAAATGTGCCATTTTATCTCATGATTTCAATTCTTTTTCTCAGAATTATGCACTTCTTATCTCATATTTCTGACTTTTTTTTTATCTCATAATGATGACTTTTTATCTTAATTTTGACTTTTTAAATTTTTCCTAAATTTCCTGCCCATTCCCACAAAACTGAGTACCATGACCTGATCAAACATATTTTCTACACAGTAACTCACTTTTAAAGGCTTTATTTTTGGATATTTTTGAAACGTGTATGATTTTTTTTCCCCCTGGTTAAATAAATATCATTTCATCCATGGCCAAAAAAAATGTTTAAATGCAGTTTTACATTTTTATTTTATTACAATTGCAAAGTTGTACTTTTTACTTTTACTTCAGTAAAGCATTTGAATCAGTACTTATACAAGAGTACTTTTTCATACAAGTAGCAGTACTTCTATTCTAAATAAGTACAGAATGTGAGTAATTTTACTACCTCTGTAAGTAATTAAATTTATTTAAATTATCTGTCGAGTTATTGTGTTAACTGTTAACACAAAGGATGGCAAAAACTATGATTTTTTTTTTAGTCATGAAGCTCCACCTGGTGGCAAAATGTGCAACCGTACAGGAAAAGCATCATGACATAACACACACAGAGATCCTTACCGTTCATTTTAAATTTTCTAATGTGCAAATGAAGTCATGTTTTGTTTTTCGTGTTTATGTTCTTTTTTTGTTTTATTTTGTCTTGTTTGTTTCACTAGCGGGGACTGAGTGGGATTGTTTTGTTTGTTGCATATTCCAAACAAACTGAACTGAATTTAAGGTAATTTGGACAAATAGTTCCACGGATATGGTGAAAAATTAAAATAGTGAATTTTCAGTCATGAAGCTCCACCTGGGGCAGCTATCATGTCATCACCTGAGGGATCCCCAGGTCATGACCTTTCATTTGCACTTGATTTGAAATCAATCCAACAAATAGTTCCAGAGATAAAAACAAGAGTATTTAGTGATTTTTCAATTTCTGAGCGCCCCCTTGTGGCTAATCTACAAATGGTAAATTGTCCAAAATCCCCATTCAGGGATATAAATAGGTCATAGTAGTTTAATTTCAGAGCTGATATCTGTCTATTTCACATGCTTTCTTGATTCTAACCAAATCATTTCAGTTCTTCCATCCATATCTATGTTATTGTACTGACAAAAACAGTGCTTTTATTCATTTTGTGTTGGGTTTTTTGTCTGTTTTAGGCACATGATACACACAGGAGGTCGGACTGTATTGGATAAATATTGTTGATGATCCAATAATGTTTTTTGTGTATGGACTACATGTTTGACAGCCCTGGTCAAACCAGAAACAGGAAATGTCTTAACCAAAGAAAGACAGAATATTGATCCTTCCCTAACACCATGGAATTTACATTTTTCCTTCCATCAGCTGCTGCTCTTCTTCTTCCAGTGGTGAATTCCAGCTCCATATAGTAAAAGTTGTGCCATGTACTGGTTCTACATGTTCACTGAACACAGGTGATTCCACTAATGATCTAATTTACCATCAAAATGTCCTGGCTAAGCGAATGGTTGGAACAAAAGCATGACAAGGACTTTTACTTTATTAAGCTGGGATTCTCCGCCACTGTTTCTTACATTAGCCCTATTCAGATTGGACTAGTTTTATTCAAGTATATGGGCTAAAGTAATCATTTCCAGAGATTTTAAATACAATTCGGACTGGATTAGTTTTATGTTGTGACATTGGGTAAAGTAATAATTACCAGGGAATTTAGTCCCGTCTGAATGCGCCATGTCAGTGAACATAAAATCAATGGAGTTGGATCAATGACAGTGGATGGAAATGCCTGATTTATGTTCAGTTATTGATAGATTTTATTGAAAAAGTTACTTTTTCTGTAGTTTTCTCTGTTTTTGATAGAACAATTGTCAATTTTAATGTGAGATTTTATTAATATTTTCATGCTTATTAAATTAAATACAGGAAAATACCCAATTTGTACTGGTAAAATGCAAAATACAGAGGATAAATATTATAATAAATGGTGATAAATCATTTAAAAAAAGGTTAGATATAGAGAAAATTTAATTTGGGAGCTGACACAAAAGTAACATTTGGCCTTTCTGGGTTAAACAGACTTGACAATAACAGAGGGTAAAGTGGACGCACCTCCTCCTTTCTGATAATCAGTATCCCCACGATCTGAGCGCTCACCAGGACCACGTAGGCCTGCAGAAGCATGCCATCCTGAAAAAACAAACATACACATGCACTGAGTTGAACATGCGCTGGTCAAATGCACTGCCATGAATACGCATGAAGAGGCACTTTCTCATTTGAGAAGTAATTATCAGTTTTGGAGCAGTGGCAGTGACAGCTGGGGTGTCAGTCAGAGAGGAAAATCTGTTCAACTGAATTCTCACCAATCTGTTCGCTGGCACCCGGACCGTGTTCCTCGTTATTCCAAGACAATCATCAGACCAGCTCCAGTCACACTTAATGGTCCAACATGATCACCATTCCATTTTCAAAGACTAAAAGGGCCACAAGTATCATTTCCTACAGTATATTCTGTTTACTCCTTATGATATTTAGGGTTACAGCTGTTTGGTATGAATTGAGATAAAATGCAACCAGGTGAATTTCAACACTTGTTTCTCTTTTATGGTGTTGAAAAGGAAGTACAGGTAGATAATTTATTTCTGAAGAGTAATTCCTTTTTGAGAGCTCCTGCTTCTTCCCTCCTAACCTCAAACCCCGCTTTCTTTTTTGGGATTTACTTTTTAATTGAAAGGTTTTAACAACACTAACACAACAAAAATGTGATGAACACAGACTGTTATTTTATTAAGAACTAAAGTCACACTGGAAAAAAAATATAAAAATCTAAATCTTACCAAGTGTATTTGTCTCATTTCTAGTCCAAAAATCTCATTACACTTAAAACTCGAAAGCACTCAGAAAGTGCAAACCTCCACCCCCTTGTGGCATGCTGCAGAATTGCAGCGAACATACAAACAAACTCACATACAAACGCACATACAAATCGAATGATCACATAACCTCCTGGGCGGAGGTAATAAGACAGAATCACTTAAGAGGAACTTTTCAGTAAGATATGAGAACTGATTTATAGACAATAGATCTAGTAAATCTGATTTAAGAAATCTGACCAAAATAATTTTGCTTTAATTAAGCAAAAAAAAAAAAAAACTTGAATTAAGTTTGCATTTTGTTTAATTTTACCTGTGAAAATTCATGTTTTGTTTTTATTTGTTTTTTTGCCCTTCCTCACATGGTTTTGCAGGTTACCTGTTAGGTACCAGACCCAGTACAGAACTCTGGTCAGTACCATTCACTGTGGAATTAAAAACCTTTCTGACTTTTCCTGGTTAAAGAAGTCATGTTTCATTGATGGAAAAAAAAAATGCAGTTTTACCTTTATACTTTATTACAATTCAGAAGTTGTACTTTTTAAGTTTTACTACTTTTAAAGTAGTTGAATCAGTACTTCTACTTTATCAAAAGTATTTTTTTTTTCACACAAGTAGCTGTACTTCTACTTGAGTACAGAATGTGAGTACTTTTGCCACCCTTGCATGAGTGTTAATACTGACCTGGGAGCGATCCAGGTCCTGAAGCAGGAAGTGGTTTAAACTCAGATCCGTCACCAGGTCAGAAACATACGGTTGGTCTGAGGTCACAGCCTTCCTCACCTCAACACTCCTGAATGAAACACAGAACAAACATTGATCTGTGACATCTAAAAGTCCACAGCAAATAAATACAATTACTATTACTATTAAGTTAAGTAAATAAAAGCACATCAAACATATCATTCTAACATGTTTTTAGCAATATGATAGATAATCTACAGGAAATAATAACATTTCTGTCATAATAACTGAGAAATGTCAGTGATAATTCCACAGAAAGAAACTCACTCTACATGGGTGATGAGTATCTGTAATAATAATACAATATTAAACCATTATGGTACAATATTAAACCATTATGGTACTCAGGGTGGGAACCTCCATTCATCAGCCCTGAGCTGGATGAATATCCATTTGTCTGACCTGTGTATTATTTAATATTGTATAAGTGTAACAAGTTGTTAGTGTAGCTAGCTGAGGCTTTTATTTTGAAATACCTGTGTGAAAGTTAAAGGTTAAAGATTAGGGAAATTAGGATTCACTACAGGTCACGGCATTTTACTCATCAAATACACCCACAGTACAATTAGCATTAGCATGTAGCAAACTTTAGTGATGATGAGGTGTTCGTGGACCAACACCAGATGTTCTATAAAACTTTGGATGGCAATATGAGTAGCTGGGAGTAGCATGAGGATAATTTGCTTCCTCTATGTGATGCCCACCTGAGTCCATGGCGGTGGAAGACATATAGTTCTTGAGGAAATGAGATGAAATGAGTACGAGGTGGGACCCTGCTGAAGCTCTGCAGCAGCGGGAACTCTCCAAACAGATGTGGGACAGTGATGATGCACAAGTCCCGGTCCTGAGGAACACAAATGTACATGAGGATTGAACAGATCCAGAACTGAACAGATGCAGAGCTGAAGAAATAAGTAACAACAATGAGATAGAACTAAATATTTACTTATTTATTTGTTTTTTAATTAATTTACTTATTTAAAGTGAAGGGGTGGAGCTTATAAGCTATGCTTCTTCCCACTCATCTTTGAATATGTATTATATGTCTCATATCTTGTATTTAAGTGTTTTGTTTTTTATTACTCAGCCCCCTAGAATGGAGAGGGGCATTGTTTCTGAGTTGGGGTTTTTTTGTTTTTGTTTTTTTTTTCCAAGTTTGTTTGTTTGTCAGAAACTTTATGCAAAAACTACTGGAATAGTTTCCATGAAATTTCAGGAAAGGTGCGAGGTGGTCCAGAATAGATTCCATTAAATTTTGGTGAATGTAGGTCAAAGGTCAAAGTCACCAAAACTGTTTTCGCAATGATAAGAGATAGGGCAAATCAGGTAAAATGTATGCAAGGGGGTGGGGTTTGTTGTGCCTGGCACCACAACTTTACTTCTGTTTTGACATTCATATTTGAAATCAATCAATCAATCAATCAATCAATCAATCAATCAATCAATCAATCAATCAATCAAGCAAGCAAGCAAGCAAGCAAGCAAGCAATCAAAATTACAACTGACTTGAGAAATACATGTTAATACAAACAGTAATTATATATAATATACACTATTGCCCATAACACTGGAATAAAATATGTTGTCATTGATAGAATGTGATTTACTCTTGATGGATTAAGTGTAGGGACTTAGTATGAACTCATTGCTCCTAGTCAAAGGTGATTATTGATACATCCATCAGTCCTGGTGCATTTATAGCCCGTCCGTCGATGGGAGTGCATCTCTCCTGCGGTCCTCGCTGAGGTTTCTTTTTTCCTACTGGGATTTTTGAGTTTTTCCTTGTCGAGAAGGACGGGGGATGTCCAGGACATTTAATCCATTTCTTTCATCTACTGTTTGACTCTTGTTTGTTTTCATATACAACTACTTCTGTGAAGCCCTACAAATAAACCTGAATTGAATATGTATACAGAGGAATAAAAAGAGGAATGTGTCTGAAAACAAAATGATTCCAGCTTTATGGACAATAGTGTATATACTCTTCACCCGCTGTTCATCCTATTCATTGTGTTTTTGTCACTTTTTTGACAATGTAACACTTAAAAAAACTTGTATGATCTACTGCTGAATTGGTTGATGGAGTTTAATAATGATTAAAAATAATCTGTGCTGATTTTAAAGTAAACTTCCAATATTTTTTATAAGCTATTTTTAGTCTGTTTATATTGAACTGTAGACCTAATTTGCAATTTAACTGAGAAAACACAGGAGTCAGTGGAAGTAAAAACAGTTAATTATGTAAACAATGAAAACGTAACAAACATAATTTGACAGAATTACACTTAGCAAACAGGGGTTCATTAGAGATAGCAAAAACAAATGGTAGAAGACAATTCAGTTTAACGATTGAAACCAGCTGCAGCTTCCACAATTATCTACATTATGTAGTTAATGTTTCTTTCTTCCATAGATGTTACTTCCTAAAAAAAAGATAAGGCATTGAAACACACACACACACTGCCATGTCTGCATTAATTAACAAATGTACACTTTATTACATTTATTAAAAAGGCAAATAAAACATGTGCAAAATATCTACAAATCTTACAACACTTTTGGTAAACAAAAATAAATGCATTTATAACAACACAACATGATGCACATGGCAGACAAATGCATTTAGTTATATATTAAGTTTACTCTATATTTAGTCCAAGATAATTTAATTGATAATAGCTACATTTTTCAATCTAAAGCAAGCGCCCAGTACAGGCTGTAGTAGAATAGATTTAATATTGTGTTATTTTCCTATTGAGACACATTAGTGTGATACAGGCAGGAGTGAAGGCAGCCGTCTGGGCAGTCATCAGCTGTCTCCATTTAAGATTTTTGGATGTAAAACCCTAAGGATGCGATCGTTCTTTGTAAGATCTCCAGGGAGTTCGTCATTCTGCAAGAAAACAAATAGGAGTTGATTAACATGTTTTATTTTCTTCCTCATCTGATCCTTCAAATCCATATATTGTATGTTTACCTTGTTGGGTAACATGGGATCAGCGTTGGCCCCAAGCAGCAGCAGGATGGCTTGAAGATTTCCACTCAGAACTGCAGCGTGAAGCACAGTCGAGCCATTCTGAAGACAGGAAATATTTGTAAGTAAACAGAAAACCCATGATTTCTGTGCTGCTGGATTAGTATTGGACAGAAGGAAAGTCCTACCTTCAGAAGGCCAAGAGAAGGAGAAAACTTAAGGAGCTCTTCAATGACACTGTGGTGTCCTTTTAAAGCGGCTTTAAATAATGCTGTTGTTCCATCCTGGAAATGCAACAGAAAGCATGATTTTACCAAACATTGTGCAGATGAAAACCTTTAAATACAATCAAGAACACTAACACTGGCAGGAAGGATGCTAGTAATGTTGCTTGGGATCACAGGACATAACATCGCACAATGAACAATCCAGTTATTTTGGCATTTGTGTATATTTTACACAAACAACATACTTGTCTGTCCGCATCCCGATCAGCACCACGTAGGAGTAGCACCTTCACCACTTCGCTGTGACCCAGCTGAGCTGCCATCCACAGGGGGGCAGTACCATCCTGGTGACCGTCAACATGAAATGGGAACACAATGATAAATGGAGGAGGAGATTCAAAGAAGAGGACAGGAATATGAGGATATGAAGAAATGCAATCAGGCTTTTTAATAAGTGTCCTTTAAAAACTCTTACCTCTCTGGGCTGGTTAACCTTTGCCCCAGATGACAAAAGCTGACGTATCACGGTCACATGACCCTCCTGGGCGGCGAGGAAAAGAGAAGTGGCACCGTCCTAAAGTATTAGAAGATAAAAGAATGTTACATAGAAAGATTTTTCTGCAACACTTCGATTGGTGAAAAAAAACTGCAAGAAAATATTTTAAGTACAGCATATAAATGACATACTACGATACTATAGGGTTGTTTTTCCTGCAAAGGACTGACACTAATCCTGCCAAATGTCAGTCATGTCTGACTCAGCAGTCTGTAGAAACCTGAGAGGCTGGATTCCAGCTGCTATGCCACTGTGCCCGACTACCCATCAGGTCCCAGACAGATGGAAAACCCTACAGGGTCATTTATGTGACATTCAGAGGAGACAGGCCTGACAGAGGATGACAGTGTGCTGCAGAGAAGCTCACATTCAGCTGGTCATGGACGTTGGCACCGTTTTTTAACAGGATGTCCACCACTTTGGACCGTCCATATTGAGAGGCGACAGTGAGTGCAGTGCCACCATCCTGCGTACAAGAAAAACAAGCTGGATCAGCTTTCTATTTTTAGCCACAATGGCATACAATTACAGCACAAAAAAAAAATCTAGTTGAAAGTAACGTCTCCTGGTGTGTAACAGCAGTGTTATTTGCATATCATTTTGTCATCTCATCTTTATATGAAGCATTCTGAATCAGCAGACTGAGATGACAGGATCACAGCATTTTCCATTGCAGTATTATAAATACCATAAGGCTGTCACTGTGCCCTGCAGCATACCTTAGTCTGGAATTCAGTAGAGGCACCAAACTCAAAAAGGAGCTTCACAATGTCATGATGTCCCTGCTGTGAGGCAAAGAACAAGGCTGTAGAACCTGTCTGGAAGGGATGACAAAAAAAGACACAGCTCTTTCTCCTTGAACGTCATCTCAACATAAATGACAGCTGTTGACTGCACATTGTTCAGGCCTCTTCCTCGGCTTTATTTTATTGCTTGTATTGCAGTTTTTGTGTATAATGCGTTTTTTATTCTTGATCCTATAACTGCGATGTTTATCAGCACATTTTCTTTATGGATAAACTGTTTTTTAATCATGTAGCATACATTGCTGAAGGTTTGTTTAACGCTAAAAGATCTGAACAGCCACCACCAACCAAAAGCATGATCTATTGTTCTGAAATGTAATCAAACCATGTCAATACATTTACATAATTCAGGTAAAGGCAGTTTTTTTTTTTTGTTACTTACAGGGTTGGTGACATCTGATATGAGCTATTTAGATGTTCAGAGTCTTTGTAGTTTGACAAAATACAGGAGTTGTAGACAGTAGTTTTTATGTGCAGTTAATGATGTATTTATCTGAAAAAGTCCCTTTTTTAATCCGTTTTCTCTGTTTTGATATAATAACTTTTGAATATGCTTTGAGCGTTAATGAAAATCTACACACATCAGTAAGTTAAATACAAGAAAATATTGTCTTTTTTTTACCCAAAAAAAAATGCAGCAGATAATATTATAAATATCATAAGAAATTGTGATATATCACCTAGGAAGGGTTAAATGCAGAGAAAAATTCATGCACTAGATCAGGGGCCTCAAACATATGGCCTGGGGGCCAAATCCAGCCTGCCAAAGATTCTAATCCGGCCCATGGGATGAATTGATAAAGTGCAAAAATTCCACAGTCAAGGCTGTCAATTTTATATTACTTCAAGTTCCACATACAGACCAATATGATCTCAAGTAAAACAATAGTATATTAGATATATATATAGAAAAAATAATGACTCCAAATTTAGTTCTCAGTTTGAGTTGAATAAAATAATACTACATTATGCCTATAAATAATGACAACTTCAAATTTGTGTCTTTATAAGTGCAAAATATAACATTCAGTTATGAAAATATTTACATTTACAAACTATCCTGTAACTATAAAATGTGAATAACCGGAACAAATATGAAAAACCTGAAATATCTAAAGAAAATGTTTAACCATTTTCTGTCTGTTATTAAGTGCTTAGCATCTTTATAGATCTGATTCATAATACACATGTATAAATGATAAACTGAGGTCAGAATATTGTTAAAATGGGTTTTTCCACATGTTTTTTTGTTTAGATAGTTAGTACTTTCATAAGTATTTTCATAATTTAATGGTTTCTTTTTGAAAAAACAAATCCTAAAACTTGAAGTTGTCATTATTTATAGGTTATTATGTTATTATTTTACTGGTCTGGCCCACTTGAGGTAAAAATGGGACGGAATGTGGCAACCTGAAAGAAAATGACTTTGACTCCCCTGCTTTAGCCGTTAAACATACACCTTATATTTCCTGAATTCTGATTTGTAATCCTAAATTCTCTGCATTTTACAGAGGGTGATGGTTTATTTTCCCCCATAATACCTCTCTCTGATAGTTGATGTCAGCTCCTTGCATGATGAGTTCTTTAACACAGTCATAATGGCCACTGTATGAAGCCACCATCAGCGCTGTGGTTCCATACTGAAAAGAAATACACCAACAATAAATTAGTAACCTTTAGTGGCTGAGTTAGACATCAATGTGGCGATGAAACGGCTATAACCTGATGGAAGAACCTTAAAACTGAAGCTGATGGTTCTTACACACACATGAACACACACACATACTGCAAACATGCATGGACCACAGGTAAGGCTTGAAGCTCTCTGTCTTCCTACCACAGGTGGGTTATGGTTAAAGCGTGCAGAGGATCAGCCAGGGCATGCAGCATCCGTACACTGTCTCTGCAGTCTGCATCCACACGCCCACTGTTGAGCAGAAGCTGAAGTAGAGCCAAGGTCCCCTTCCGTGCTGCCCAAAACACAGCATTAGCCAGGGGTGTTTCCTTCTGGAGGGTAAATACACACAAACAACCATTGACCAAAAACCACTATTAAAGTATTACACACAGACAAAACAGAAGAGGACTGTAAGGGCAGAGGTTCATACACTCCATGGCTTAGTGTGTCTGGGTTTAAAGGACAGGTAAGCCATAAATCTACAAGACAGGTGAGCTATAAATCAGGTAAGAGCTGATCAATACCTGCCTGTTACAAAAGCATAAACAATCATACACACACAGGTATCCTTCTTATGTATTCTCCAAATGAATCAAATCTCTGATGCTTGATATTCTATGGAAGTCCATTTCCGTCAGGGTTATCTTTAAAAAATGGTTCCATAAAGTTAAAATTTTGAGATAAAAAGTCAAAATTTGGGGACAAAAAGTCAAAAT
>JAPTYR010000017.1:26882998-26893035 GCA_029814505.1 Siphamia roseigaster | reverse complement strand
ATGCTTGGTTTCTGATGATTTTCATCTGAAATGTATATTATGAAAAAACTGGATGTATCCTTGTGGTGCTGTGGCTCCGTTGGTTAAAGCACTTGTCTAGTAAACAGGAGATCCCGGGTTCAAATCCCACATGCGAACAGTTGGAGGAGGTCTGTGCTCTCTGGGTGCTTTTCTAGTTTATCACAGTTTATGAATGTGTTTTGCATTTTTCAGTGCTTTTTGTGTTGTTTTTTTTTTGAGAACTTTAGTGGTTTTGTATATTTTTCTCTGTTTTTTTTTTGTGTTTCTTTATGTATTTTTGTGTATTTTGTGGGAAATTTTAGTATAAAAAAAGAGAAAACAGTCGACTATCATATACTTTTTTGGTCGTGATTAATCAAAATTAATTCAAAGCAATCTGATTACAAATTTTAATCATTTGACGCACCATTTTGAAGAAAAGATCTGTTTTTTTAATTTGTCTGGTACTCTTTTTTTTTGATACTTGGGCTGTCAAAGTGAATTAACTTTAGAAATTAGGAATCAAATCTTCACACAAGCAAAACCCACATCTATCAAATAAAAGATTTTCCACATTTTACAGGTAGGTGAAGTAAATAGCAGTGGTGTCAATACCAGAAAATGGTGAAAAATTAAATAAAACTAGTAGTAGGAGTAAAAATGTTACATCAGTTTCATTTGGGGGTTTAATGTCTTGGCAAAGGAAGAGGTTTGGTTTAATTTAATCTGCACCAATCAGAGGATTTCACATTGTCTATTACTGAAACCAAAGCAGTTCAGTTGTTTATTTAATTAGATTTATCTGTTGTAATCAATGCATAATTGCAACATTATTATGCAGCTACTGTGCGTCCATCCATTCTAACTAACGACTCTGCTGCCAGGAATTTGAGCAGCGAAGCCGAATTATTATTATTATTTAACAACAAAGATAGAGGGAATTTAACAGCACGGAGGCGTAAGGGCAAAATATTGTCTCTCTCTTGCTGTTTTTTTTTTTTTTTTTTTTTTTAATATTTGTGTCTTGACATCAAATCATCCAGATTGGAAAACAGATAAATCCCTGTGACCTTTAAATCCCAAATATGCAAGGAGTCTTTGTCTGTTTTTCTGCGTATCCTGAAGTGACTTGATGGGTTCAGTTGGGCAACATCCTTTAAATCAATTACATTTCCTGCAGCTGAGCTTAGCATAGAAAATAAAAAAGCTGAATATTGAAATATGAGGAGGTGGTGTATTTTCATTATGAATTAAACATTTGACTGGGATGAGAACAGGGTGAAAAAAAAATAGGGTTTTGGAAACGGTACATTTGTTCAGACATGTATGATTGTTTTGATTTAATACATTATTTATTAGGGCTGTCAAGATTAATGAATTAATGCTGATTAATCCATCATCATGATGAATGTGATTAAAAATTTGAACAGTTAAATGGAACCGTTGTTTTGTTGAAACTGTTGAAGGTGTTGAATAAACATGTTAACTGTATGTATATTTATATTTTTGCACGTTTTTGGATTATTTTATCAAATATTTTGTCTTTTTTCCTTTTTCTCCATTTTAGAAGAGTTTCTGAATGTATTTTGATTTTTCATTGCTTTTTGCGTTGTGTGTTTGTGGGTGAATTTTAAAGGATTTTTGTGTGTTTTTGTATATTTTTTTCTCTCTGCATTTTTTTGTGTTCCTTAATGTGTTTTTGTGTATTTTGTGGAAAATTTGAGTGCAAAAAAACAAAACAAAACCTGAGACAGAACAGTCGACCGACATTAAGTGATTTGACAGAGGTGTCTTTTCACTGAAGTATTTCCAGATTAAAATACCACATTAATGTGAAACATACGTTAGTTGGGGATTCTGCTAACACGAGGCTAATGCTAACACTAGGCTAATGCTAATACGAGGCTAATGCTAACACAGAGCTAATACGCCGCCCAGCTTACGACAAACACATTCAGTCCATGGAATTAATATAGATTAAAAAATTAACATTTAATCATAATTTATCAAAATTAATCCAAGTAACCCTGTGATTAATCTGGTAAAAAATTGTAATCATTTGATAAAACTTGAGACAGAACAGTCGACTGACATTAAGTGATTTGACAGAGGAACACTATTATTGTTTCCTATATTGACAATTAATAAAAAATGCCTTTGTGTCTGTCTGATGCAGCCACACCTTCTGAAACACAAAAAAGATTTTTCTTCAAACATTTCTTGATAATCTTTGAGATTATGTAAAATTTTAAGCGTGTCCACAAACTTTTAAGAAAAAAGAATATTTAATCATGATTAATCAAAATTAATCCGGAGCAACCCTGTGACTTATCTGATTAAAAAATGTCATCATTTGACAGCCCTAGTATTTATTTGTATTCGTAAGTGTATACGAGTGTGTGTTTGAGCAGGTACTAATTGGGAAAATTAGAATATCCTGAAAAAGTGAATGCATTTCTATAAGGTGAAATATTATATAGACAAATATTCAATTCAATTCAATATGTTTATTTCAGACACAGGAAATACATTTCATGTCCATATATAAAAAAAACAAAAATTAAATAAAAAAGGATATAAAATATAAAACAGTATTTCACATTGCACCATATAAAAGCACCAATAAACAATAAACAATGATAAAAAGCACCAATACAATTATCACCACAACGCAATTAGAAATAAGCCTATCAAATTTATATTTGAAGTCCATCCGCATATAGGCAGGTGGCCCACACACGCCTTGTTTCAGATACCAAGTATATGTCGGAATGGGTAATATATAGCCTGGTCCTGACCATCCCATAATACTACCATTTCATTTCGTATGTATGTAGTGGAGCCAATCCTTGGGCGGAAGTACGTGGATGGCTCGCGAGGCTAATGTATACACCTCACACGGACTATAATCAAATCAAACAGAGTTTTAGAAGTTGGAATATCCAAATCAGAAAATGCAGTTGTAATCGAGCTTCTCCACGCATGTAAACACCGCTAGTGTTAGCTTGACTACTGAGTGGCTTGGACACGCCTCCTTCTGGAAGTGACCAGAGACACAGACTGACAACATGTACCTGACGTGTAATGAACCAGAGTGTACGGTACGTACGAAATATACTGAGCTGCTGCATCGTTGTCGTCCACATCTTCCTGTTGTTCTCCGACCACCTCTGCTTAAAATCTGCCTCGTTTACTGATTGTTCTTCTTCATGGCACCAAGTGGAAGAATGCTAACGCAAAAGAGTGTGGAGCGTCACCTAGTGTCTGGGAGTTGACCAATAATTCGATTCTCTTGCTGCACATGTAAACTGAGATTTCTCAGATACTCCAGTTAAGTCTTTAGCTTGATTATTGCCAATAGCTAGACTTAGATATGCATGTAAATATACTGACTACTTCACTAGTACAACCCATGGAGTTGGATCGATGACAGTGGACGGACACAGTTAATGACAGAATTTGTTGAAAAACCCACTTCTCTTCAGTTCTGATATAATTACCTTTGAATATACTCAGAGTTTTTATGAACATCTACACAATCAGTGAATTAAATGTCGGAAAATACATGATTTACACTAAAAAGGAGGTAAAATTCAGAGGCTAATATTATAGGTTGCAGGAATTATATTATAGGTTACATTGTGTTGTTCTACACTGAACATAAACCCCCAAAACCAAGCCCCCACCCACAGACCACATCTGAAATAATGGCTATATTTCTTACATTTTTGTCATTATTACATAGTGTTTGTGTGTGTATCCCATAATATGACATATATGATGGTAGTAACCATGCATTAAAAAATACAAGGCAAGATAATTCTGTTATGAATGCAACAGAAGAGACATATATAGAGATATAACAGCAAAACGATTTGAAAATATGTAAAAAAAAGAGCTAAGAATAATGATGAGCAAATAGGCAGAAAACTAAGTCAAGTTTTATTTGTCCTGATTTTTCTGTATTCTAGATTATAAAGCATTAATTTAGTGATTTACATGTTAGGTTTGTGACATTTCAATCGCACAGTCAATTAGTCAAAGTGTATTTATATAGCACTTTACAACAGCACAAAGACCAAAGTGCTTTGTATCTAAAAACATGATAAAATTCAAACAGTTGAATCAAATGCTATAAAAGTGGATTTCTAATGTATTTACTTGAGCTGAGTTGATCTGTGCAGAATGTTTCAACAAGGCCATAAAACAACCACAAACATATGGAATCAGCATAAAACAGCATCAAAAGCATTAAAAATAAAAATGTCCTGAAATAATATATACAATAAATAAATGAACCCAAGCTGCAGTATAGAATTTTGAAGCCATGCTAATTTCCTGGAGGATATGCACCGTCTGTAAAACCCTTCTAGTCAGTAGAAGAAGAATGCTGTTCCGCAGGATTTTAATAGATTCACATAAATGCATTAAAAATAAACAAACCCAGAGCTTGCGCCATCATCCGCTCATAAACATATGATGGAATGAGGTAAGCATGACACTCAAAGGCACTGTCATTTATTTAACAGGTGTGTGTTTGGTTGCACCGTCAACGTGTGACAGAAAACAGGGACAGGAATGTTGAATGAAGCGGGGAAAAAAAAACAAGTGCAGATGGTATGAAATGAAGGATGTACAAGGACAGGTTATATATGTCAGCTTTTACATTACAGAACATGTGTGGACACATCAGGAAAGAGGTTAAATGCCAACACAAGAATGGAAATAGCACTTAGAAATTAGAAATAATGATGAGAATGACTGAAGGCAATGATATTTTACTGTCGAGTTTATTCACCAAACTGTAAATTTTAATCAACAGCTAAATAGCTAAGCACCAAAGGAAACTATTCATTATACGTATTTTTAATCAGATTAATCACAAGGTTCCTGTGGATTCCTTTCGATTAATCACGATTAAATACCCTTTCTTTTTAATCTAAAATATCTAAACTAATTATGAATTCTATATTTAATTTTTCAAGAGGAAACAGACTCAAGAAAGAAGGGAATATATATATGCAGTTAACATTTTTGTTGCAAGCTAGGCAATGCATTAGCCCAAGTGTTAGCAGAATCCCAGACTAACGTACATTTTGTGTTAATGTGGTATTTCAAGCTGGAAGCATTTGGGTGAAAAGAAAACTCCATTCTGCAGAGTGTGTCTTAATACTTTTTTGCTGGTAGACTGTTCAGTCTTGGGGGTTTTTGTCGTGCTGTTTAGTGTCTTCCATCTTTACATCTGCACATTTGTGCATGTGCAATGCTAACTACTGGGACAAACTGCCTGAAATACATCAGCAGAGATGTTCAGAGTCATTCTGCTGCAGATAATGGGTTAAATGTTTTCAAATTTTTTAATTAAGTTAATCATGATGATGAATTAATCTGCATTAATGCATTAATTTTGACAGCCCAAATTATTAGAAATAAATGAATATATGATCATATGGTTTCAGGTCATTTTTGATAAATTCACTATATGGAGGCTTCTATGAAAGTGAATTTATTTTAGTATCTGTCTTTTTACCAGGTCATTAGACCCAATAATAAAAGGTAAATGTAGACGCATTATTCCCCAGGATAGACCTTATGATTGGTTCACAGAAATGCGCCATTGTGCCAGGCACAACAAACTCATACCTGATTTGCCTTATTTCTTATCATTATCATCATAACACATTTTTGCTGACTCAAAGTTCAAAGGTTCAAAGTTCTTTATTTGCCAGACTCTTCACCTTGACCTACATTCATCAAAATTTAATGTGATCTATTCTGGACCACCTTGTACATTTCCTGACAATTTGATGGAAATTGGTCCAGTAGTTTTTGCAAAAAGTTGCTGACAAACAAACAAACAAACAAAAGCAGAACCAAAAACAATGGGGTAAAAGTGGACAAAATAATCAATAAAATGAGTGAAATGAGAATAAAAATCAACAAAAATGGGAAAAATAATCAATAAAACAAAAAAATCACCAAAATTTAATGGCATCTATTTTGGTCCATCTCATACCTTTCCTGAAAATTTCATGGAAATTGGTCCAGTAGCTTTTGCACCAAGTTGCCGACAAACAACAAATCAAACCAAACCAAGCCAAACCAAAAACAATACCCTCACTTCTCCTTTGGGGGCAGGCAAGGTAACTAATAAAAGCGAGTAAACCTACGCCAAAAACAAATTAAAACTAACTGACTTGGAGAAAAACATTCGAACCTAAATAAAACTAAACTATAATGAAAAATCCTAAACTATTATAACCTTGGTGTCCAGCTGGTTTTTACCGCTTCCCCTTGCTCGGTTCCCACGTGCGACGCGTGTTCTACCTCTTGTGCCATGTTTGTATTAGACCACAACAAAGCGGGGAATAGGCCGATGATGTGGAGGCCATCTGCTCAGGTCCACCGCTGGTCTGTGTGGACTCAGAATAAACGGGAGCCTTGGAACCGAGCCGCTGTCCATGGCACATCTGAGACTCCAGGATTTACACCTTTGTCCATGTTCACAGTCGACTGAACCATTGGAGTATTTCATCTGTTTGTTTTACTGCCTTATTCACACACATGGTGGTGTCTCACTCTGTGCTGGCTGTATATCAGTGTTTATGAACTCTCGGGCTGAAACGATTCCTCGAGTAACTCGAATAACACGATTACAAAATATCCTCGAGGGAAAATCTGCGCCTTGAAGCTTCGTTTAATTCATTTTCAGAAAGTCCATTTACTTAAAATGGATCTTCCACGTATCACTTATTACCACTGCCCGTTTACGGACGGCCCCCCGGCGATGTCATGTTTGTTTTTTTTCCTCTGGTGGTATCATCATAACAGATTTTGGTGCGATGCGAGCGTGGCATGGGGCTAATTTTCTCCTGTGTTTTTTCTCTTTGACAATGGCGGACCACGCGGACACAAGCGATGTGCGAAAAAGACAGAAAATGTCTAAAGTGTGGGACAATTTCTCGCTTCGCAAAGCGGACAACATGGTCCAGTGTATATACTGTAAAATGGATTTAGCCGATCATAACAGTACTTCTACCATGCTTCAGCACTTGAAAAGAAAACATCCACATGTGAATATCACTTCTCCAAGTGAACTCGGACTCGGTAATGCAATTTAGCTTGTATTATGAGTAAATAGTAAAGATACATAAGTAACACTAAGTAACAGTGCATAAACAAGTGCATAAAAATGTCACTCGCACGACTTCTCACCACTCAGACAAGTGGCACTAGAAGAAAAGACCCACATACACCCCCCCAACAGACACATACACACACTTATTTTAAGAGGTCTGTCATCTTTTGCCACATACTATTGATGTAGTTGCTTAAAAACACAAGTGTAATTTATCCGATTACTCAATTAATCGATAAAAAAAAATCGGTAGAATACTTGATTTCTGAATTATTCGATAGCTGCAGCACTAATGAACACCTTTTTTTGGTTGACGTTTTTAGTTTAAGTTTAGGTTATTTAAAAGCGGACAATACAATTTCATAAACCAGATGATTCCACATGATTAAAACAGCCAGAATTAACTCGAAGGCTAGTTTTCATCTGTAGTCCCCTGGTCATGATGTAAAAAAAAAGAATTCAGAAAGAGACTTAAATAGGACAATAATGTAATAAATAACATATACATAAACAACCTGTTAAGAGAACACAGAGTACACAATACCTATACAGTAAAATACAAAATGTATATTCAAACACGTGTGATGCAATTAAAACAGAATAAAACATCACACCATTTCAACATAAAAGTTTTTGACCCAGGATCGTCTATCAGTGTATATTAACGATTATCACAATAAATATCATAATATTAAGGCAGATTTCTGGTTCTGACTGAGTGAAACTAGCGTTACATTCAAGTCAACTTTATTTATGGGGCCATTATTTTATTTTTTTCCTTTGTATCGGCATGGGCCTGTTGTGTTGGCGAATATGCAGTTTTTTCCCTGATTCCATGATTCACTTACGGTTGAAGTTCACGGCACCTCTGTGTTCTTTCAGATACTGTTACCTGTTCTAACTCACCTAGATGTTTATTTTAAAAAGATCTGACTTGAAGAATTAAGTGACTGAACACTTTGTTTTTATCAGAATGTATGTTTTATTATGTGAAATGTTAATGTTACCTGTTCTACCTTTCTTTTATCCTTTTTTTTTTAAACTAGTAGTTTAATATTAGTTTTAGTTCAATAAATGTTTGCCTGGATTGGTCATTGGCTAAGACTGGTGTAAAAAGAAATTGGCCCAAAAAAATCCATATTGATCGATCACTATTTTATACCACAACTAACGATGTACATTCTGTATGTATAAGATAATTCAACGGTTGGCAAATAAAATCAGTAAAAAGTCACGGAATGAGCAAAAAAAATACTGAAAATGAACAACCCAGACATCAAAAATATATTTACATTTAAAAAAAAAAAAGACTGAAATTAGCATAAAAATTAACAAAACTTAAAAAAAAACAGTCCCATAATTAGCAGAATACAGATTTTCTAATTGTAATTAAAAAATATTTTCTGACATTTGTTATCATTTGACAGAGAAAAAAAAATCAGTATTGGCTTAGAAATATCAGTGGCCTATATCAGTCATCGGCTAAGGCTGATGAAAAAAAATAATAAAAAAATCAGTATCGGCTCCAAAATGATATCAGTCAATCAGTCAAAAATAACCATACACATATAAAAAAAATAAGAAAACAAAAAAAATTGGGAAAGGAGTGAGAAGGCTCATGCATGCATCTTGATAGTCTGTGATTACAAATTAGTTCATTCACTTGTTTCTTTTCTGAGTTCTGGTCCACCGGCTCTTTTACATCAGTACAAAAGTGCAGAGCGGAGCATTGTTGTCAGTCGAGTGCACCTAGCCTTGATGCAAACCTTGGCTCTGGATGCTTTTGCAGGCATTCGTGCACCGTCAGTAAGTCAGTCATTGATTGCTATTCTCCCGCAGCATTGGATTTCATGATGTGTGATGCACAACGTGTTCGCTGTCACCGTTATTTAAGACGTCGTGCTGTAATTTTTAATCCCACAAAGCTGCGTTCCAGCCCCTTTTGTGCAGTTCGAGCGCTTGCAAGGATTTTTGCCGACCACGATTGCATTGGAGAGCCGCATCTGACCACTTGTACTGTGATCATTTAGCCGTTTTTATTGCAGCATTTGCTGCCATGGCAACAAGTTTTATATAAATTATAATCAAGGAAACAAGCATGTGCAAGTAGAGGAATAAATCCAGTTTTGTAGCCTGAGCAGAGCACAGGCGAGTCAGGACTCACAAGATTCAGAGCACTGGGCATGTGTGTCATTTGGCATCGTCAGGAAAACACTTTATAACAAATATATTACCTCATCCTGAGTGTGTGTGCATGCTTGCTATCTGTGTTTGTGTGTGTTTGTGTTTAATCAGTAATGCTTGACTGACTTTAGTGGTGAAGTGAGTCAGAAATAGACCTCTGAGCTCTCCATGTATTTCTGGACGAAGCGATTGGAAGAGACAGAGATAGTGGAATACTGTAGCGTGTATTTGTGTGTGTGCGCTGTCATTTCCAGTAGCGCTGCAGCACCACATCATCATCACCACCATGCACATAAACACTGCAACAAAGTGGTGTTCAGAAGGATGTACTTTTAACAATTCTCAACACCACATGAGAAAATCGGGGCTAATATCCTCCTGCTCTTAAGCGTTTAGGGAAGATTTACTTAACGAGCCACAGAAATCGACACAAATATATAGAAAAACCACACTGATAATAGATAATCTGCCGTGAAATATAGATGAGGGGTTCTAAAAATATACTCGGGAAGAGGGCTGAATGATATGACATCGTCATGTGACCACAGAGGAGCATCCCCGGCTTTATTTGTGTTTTATTATGTCACAAACACGCTTCACAGCCATATTTATCATGATTTAAATTACATGTATTGATAGGATTAATGGATCATGTTATGGAAATTTACATAATTAACCTGTTAATCAATTAATCACTACATATTGTTAAGACATA
>JAPTYR010000017.1:26321177-26331940 GCA_029814505.1 Siphamia roseigaster | reverse complement strand
TGAACTAATAATGATATCAACATGAATACACTTGCTAAAGGAACATTTTTATGGTCAAGGAATCTAAAGATGGAGACTAAATAATTGTAGGACTGTTATTTTAGGTGAAAATCCCAATTTGGGGGGAACTGAGCTGCTTGGTGGCAGTCTGCGTTCTCCAAGTGCTTTTCTTCTAGTTTATTTTGTAATCAGTTGGTCAGTTGCCCTGGCATGTTTTGGATCTGACGTAATTATTGGAATAATAGTCGAGCATAAGCGTGTTCCATTCTTATCAAGTATTTTGAAAGTGTGCTGGCTTTGTTTCATTTCAATATTCTATTTGTTATTATCAACAACTCCTGTCTAAAGACTTTGTTGTTAATAACTGAACCAAAGAAATTCACTAGATTCACCTTTAAAGTCTACATCTGCTCAAGTTCCACCTTTTCATGTCCACATATTTAACAAATCTCTTGTTGGTGACGGTAAAACACAGCCTCCAAACTCATTTCACCTGATTCCAAAGCTGAAAGGACAGGGTTCATCCGTTAACTGTTTTCCGTCATCTAAAGTCTAATCTGCCAGACACGGTTCCTGCAAACTTCAGGACCGTAAGATGATTATAAAAGATGATTATATAAATAATAAAACAATAAGGGATAAAGGCTGTCAGATAAAGGGAAGAATGAAGTAAAAGTTAGTCTTTACTGTAAAATATTTTGGCCCTCTACACTGTGGCCCACTTTCACGAACACACTGTTTTATAAAATGTGACCAAAATGCATAATAAAAGAACAAGGAGGTTAAAACACAACCAAACCACTCCTTGTACAAAGCTGCACAGATCACTTTGATTTTGCTGGTACTGGCCAAGGTTAATGATGTGCATGCTGACTGTACACTTTGTACTTGGATAAGGTTTTAGATGGTTATCCTGACTTGCTCCGTCTGCGACAGATATATTTTATGTTATAAAGAGTGTTACGTAGAAGAGTAAGTCATCCGTCATCATCTCAGCAGTTTAAGATCAGAAGCAGAGGCTCAAAGAAAGTCCACTCTAGGCCCATTTATGTGGATCTGCTAGAAAATGTAAGGACTTCATCCATTCATGGTCCATGCCCAACCCTCACATCAAGTTTCATGAAATTCAGAGCAGGGTTTTTTGAGCAAAATAAACTGGGAAAAAAGACCTAAAAGTTCAATTACGTGAGTTGCGCTACTCTTTTGTCATAGTAACAATGTGTTGTCAAAAACGCTTTCAAAACCATTCTTTTATTTATTAATGGCAGTCATTAAATGCATCACTATCGGAAGGCTGAAACCTGATCCTCCCACATACAACATGTGGAAAGATAGTGAGGGAAATCTTTCAGATGGAGGAAATTACTCATATACTTAGAATTCAGGGAGAGCTATTTACAAGGAAATAGAGTCATAGTTAATCTTTTAACCCATAAAGACCCAGTGTTACTTTTGTGACAGTTGCCAAATAAATTTCTCTCTCTATTCAATCTTTTCTAAGTGATTTGTCAATATTTTATTAAATGAACCTCTGTATTTTGCATTTTTCAATGAAAATCAGGTATTTTCCTAAATTTCATTTACTGAACTTCAAACGTTTTATTGGAAACAGAGAAAACTAAAGAAAAAGGGACTTCTTCAGATGGGACTTCTTCTTAGTTGGTTTTAGTTAGTGGTTAATGTTTGGGTCTGTATGGGTTAACGCATTCAGAAGTGGACATCTACATGTGTGTCTTCCTTGCTTTTTGGTTTCTTTAATCTGTATTCACAGGGCTGTTGCTTGCCATTTGGGTGCCCTAAGCACAAATGCTTTATGGTGCCCCCCTTCCCCCACACAAAAAGCAAACAATTGAACCTCTCCCCCTGCTCCTCCTCATTGTCTAAGAGTACGGTGTCCTCCAGAGGGCAAAATGTCTACCGCAATGTCTACATCGACTACTTTGTCAAGTGATGAGGTTTGTTTATTTGGACACTTTTATTTTTCTTTAGTCTCCGTAGGATAAAACTTTCATGTCAGATAACGAATATAGCTGCTATTTGTTCCACATTGCAGTCTTGTTTTAGCGAGCTACGTAGCATGGAGATATAAGCCGGGGCTAACAAAGTGACTGTAGTCATCCATTATGATAGCGAGATTGTGTTGGATGGATGCGTTTTTCTTCTCCATTTACAGAGTCAGAGTCTAGATTATGGGATGGGGGTTAGAGGGCGAGGGAGAGGAAGAGGGCAAAGAGGTCGAGGTAGCTGGACAGCCAGAGCCAGGCGAGGGAAAGGTCCCAGCGGTTAGAGCAGAAGCTTCTCTGGAGGATGAGGAGGAAAGATTGGAAGTTCTCCAAAGGAGCCGGAGAGAAGTAACAGGCATGTATCCAGAAAATTACTTCGTTGTATATCTACGTGGCCTGTGTGATATAAATAATCCAAATTCAACACGTTTTATTTCCAGCTCTGAGCTCTACAGGTCAGGTAAAGTTACTGTTGTCTGTAGTTTGTCAGTAACCTTGGAGTAACGAGTCCTCATTACCTGTAACAGGTCACAGACGTCACTGAATGAGTGTAAATACTGCAGTGAACAGCATCATGCAGCAGGTGTTACTGTTTTAGACATGTTTAAACTCTTACAATTCTGTACTCCATGTACTGCAGTAATGCTGGCACATTACAAATCAATGAGCAGATACTTTATCAACATTACACACATTTTTTCCTGTGTTTTATTTTCTCAGAGACGGTTGGTGAATACTAACAAACTTAGTCATGGTAATATAGGTATTAATGACAGAAACACGGAGTGGGGGTTACTTTATACCAGTGGCTGTTATATCATTAGCTAAAGCTATCTCACAATAAGCAACAAGTGTGTGTGTGTCGGGTGAATTACCTGTCCAGCAGAAAAGAAGCTGCTTGAGCGTCACTTTGAAAATGTTTTTCCTCCATCAACCATTTCCACCATGTAAATGCTGTGCCGATGTAGACTCTCGTATTTTGCCATCTCCTGTCACGGTTGCGTTTAGCTTTGCCGCGTTTCCGCTTTTTAGCTTACGAGGGTTCGCTTTGCAAGGCTTCTTTTTGTGGTGTGGTGCATGCGTGTTCCTCCATTACTCAGAACTGAGTCTCCACAAACTATGTTCACAACGCCGGACAGTCTGCCAGAAGTAGCCCGCGGATGTCGTCCTCAATTTCCGTGTATACGCTGCGACATCCATTTGGGTGCATGAGTGTCTCAAGATGAGGAGACCGTGAGGAGACTGGAGAGACTGGCACAAAGCAGATTCACCCCTTTTCTCTGGAAAATTGGTTTATGTTGCTTTTGTATTGTTTAACCATAAAATGCATATTTATAGTATTAATATGGTTTACACATTTTTTTTCACGACCCTGATTTTTTTGGCGCACTGCCGGGCACTTGATGCCCTACGCAGTGTGCGTTATGTGTGTCTGCGGAGCTACAGGCCTGACTATATGTTAAAATGAGGTCCAGGGTGTGCTTGTGGGTTGGTTTGTTTACCTTTTGAATAGAGCCTAACCCATCTAGCAGGCCACTGAAAGCATTACTGAGACTCACCATCATTATCAACAACATGTATGTTAAAATCCCCTACTACTAAAATCCTATCCCATTTCAATAATACACTGGATAAAAAGTCAGAGAATTCTGATAAAAAATGTGAATAAGGACCAGGAGGGCGATAGACTATGACAAATAGGACTGATTTTTGTTTTTCTAGTTAGGATAAGTGATAGATAGAACTACAATTTCAAAGGAGTGGTAGGAATGATTAGTTTTAGGGCTAAGACCTAAACTGGAGTGTTACTGCCACGCCTCCACCTTGACCAGTGCTTTTTGCTGTATGAAAGTTCACGTGACTTGGAGGTGTGGATTCATTTAATCTCACATAGTCATCCTGCTGAAGCCAAGTTTCTGTCAGAGCCAAAATATCTGTTATTAAATGACCTAATTGGTCAATATAAAATAAAGATTTGGATGACAGTGACCTAATATTGAGCAATCCACACTTTTTGCACTGTACAGTAGACTTGTAGTCAAGACCACTTCAGCCAAGACCCAGACTAGAGTGTATCAAGACCAAGACGAGACCAAGACCAAGACAGATCGAGTCAAGACCAAGTCAAGAGGAGACCAAGACGGAGACCAAGACCGAAAAAAAATAAAAATAATGTTGATGTTATTTGCATTAATAGAATAACAGCAGCGTACTGAGGTCAGAGGTTCAGTAAAAGAAGGTATTATTCTAATAACAGACAATGCTGAGACAGTACGTTATGAATGTGTATGACTGGGTTCACTCACTGCAAATATTCCACAGACTGAGTGAGATAAATGTGGAACAATTGCATGATTGCTGTCAATGCACTATTAGAGGTAAACACTCCCTTTATAGTACTGTTGTGTGCTGTTGAGGACTGATATGACTGGTACCGACTGGTCCAAAAGTCATCTGATGAAAGACTTTTAACAACTGTATGTAGAATATACAGCTTATTTTAATTATGCTTAATTTGTAAATTAAATTGAGGATACACAATATGAATTTGCCTGAAATGGATTAGGTTTGTGAAGTCAAAACAACTTGATATGCAGATGATATTCAAAGTAAATAGTTACTTTTATTTAGTAAAAAAATATATAATTTAAATAAAATATGGTAACCGACAATATTAAGAAATGTGCACATCACGCACTGCTGTGTAATGTACACATTATAACACTGCTAGTGAGATAAAGACTCTTCAGTAAGGAAAAAACAATAATACAAAACATTAGAGAGAGTAAGAGGGGCAGAGAGAGAACATCACTGCTGTTGTGCCCTATGAAGGCTGAAAAAGGCAGAATAAATAATTAAAAATAATAATAATAATGCTGCATTATCCAATATTATATTTAGTGTGGATATTGTTGGCTGCAAATTTTTCGACCACTATCGATCTGAAACTGCAAGACTGAGACAAGAGTGATGCGAGACCGAGACAAGATCGAGACCACAGATGTCGCGTCCGTGACAAGACCAAGACCAGTAGAATTGGTCTCGAGACCGAGACATCCAAGTCTATTATTGACCAATTATTTATTCACTCTCACATTCTTCCCCTGGTGGTGGTAAACTGCATTTGTATGCACAGTTGCCCTGGGGCAGACTGACTGTGTGGCTGACAATTTGCTCCAAACAGCCACTCTGACCACCACCGAACATTTTCACACCAGTAAGAATGGCACTGGAGGCAAAAGGTCTTGCCTAACGACACAACACCACACTAGGACAGAGCAGGATTTGAACCACCAACCTTTCAGTGATTGGACAACCTGCTCTACCAACTGAGCCATGCATGTCCAAGAGAAGAAGGACAAGTTATCCATGTAATGTTCGACATGATGGTTGTATTTCTCTAAAGGTGTATTTGCCTGTCTTTTGAGCATGGGCTCATTTTGACTGGTTTTCCATAATCAAAGCAGGATTGTGACGTGTTCCGACAGGCCCGTGGTGGGTTTATCTGAGCTCTGGCAGACTCCACATCCACTCTGCATCTGTCAGCCAGTAGCATCCCTGTGGCTGCAGACTGTGCTGAGACAGCAATCTGCACAGACAAAAGTCTTATCACCAGGCACAAATTACAGCCTGACCCCCCCCACCCACAAACCAAAACCTCATAAACACACAGAACAGCCCCGTTCACACTCTGTCTCGACCTGTAAAATGAAATCCTTACCAGCCAAACCATGAATCATCTTGCAAACCTAGGGAAGGGTATGAATCTTTAAGATGAGCAGCAAGTTTCCATCCTCCAACTGGAAATGCTTTCAATCTCTGCAGATTTTCACACACTCTGTGACCTGTTTTCAGGTTGATAATGCCATGAGACAAATCGCTGGAGATGAAACTGAAGTAGGCGTATAGCCTGAGGAGGGGCTGCTGGAATGCAGATGTACCCACACTCAAAGGGACTTTTCCCTTCACTCATGAGAAGCACTTAATGTCAGAGCTGGAATGTGAGGCTGCTATTATTTCCAGGTGATCTATACAAGCACTCACACACATTCACAGAGCAAATAAGGAGAGCTCCGTCAGCCCTCAGTGGATCTAATGTCTTCTCCGGATGTGGTCGCTCCCACATACAAATGTCGGCGAGTTGGCTGACTGTGGGTGAGTGTCCAGAGACCATTAAAAAGGGAAATTCCACTACATTACATGAGACCTCATTTCTTTTTTATGGAAAAGGAAAAGATCTACACTTAGTGGCAATATGGTAAGAGTTTTATATACAGTAGTCCTGGATTTATCGTGGGGGTTATGTTCTAAAAATATCCCACAATAGATGAAATATTTATTTTTGTTTTGTCTGTCTGTCATTCAGTAACTTTACACAACAACAACTGGACCAATTTCCATAAAATTTTCAGGAAAGGTGGGAGGTGGTCCAGAATAGATCCCATTAAATTTTGGTAAATTTAGGTGAAATGTCAAGGTCCCAAAATTGTGTTTTCACCATGATCATAAATAGGGCAAATCAGGAATTTCCTTTTCATTCCTGTATAGTCAATTTTGCATGTCGCTTATTTTTCCTCTCACTGTTGATGTGCATTGAAATGAAAACCTTGACAGACAAATTTTGACCTCCTGTTGACCTAAGACAGGGGTGTCCAATCCTGGTCCTCGAGGGCTGGTGTCCTGCATGTTTTAGACATTTCCCTCTTCCATCACACCTGGAAGTCATTCCATCATTATCAGGCTTCTGCACAACTGGATGATGAGCTGATCATTACTTGAATCAGGTGTGCTGGGACAGGGACAGATCTAAAACATGCAGGATCCTGGCCCTCGAGGACCAGGATGGGACACCCCTGCCTTACAGGGAACACATGAGGTGGGTTAAGACAAGACACCTGAAATGAGAGGAAGACAGTGAATACCAAAAAAAAACAGAAAATGGAAAGAAAAAACCAAACAAAAAATACAAGCCCTGGCTCCAGTAGAGATCCTGACAGGACAAGCACATGAACTGATTAGATTTTGGAAGCCAAGAGTTTCAAGATGGCTGGTTTTTTTTGTTTGGCTCATTACTTTTGAATGGGTGGACAGAAGTGGTGGTGACTGGAAGCGTCGAGTTTCGGGGACATACCTCTGGCAGTTGGAGATTGCATAGTTGGCTAGTTCTAAAACATATTAACTCATTCACTGCCAGGCGTTTCAGAGAATATTGACTGATTTCACAAGACTCTCAGAACATTGAGTTCTAGGACTACATAAACATGGCACTCATCAAAATAAAGGGTAGACTCTCTTCTTTCATTAAAAAAAAAAAATAATTCTAGCGGTAGGTTCTCAAGTAATTGACCTTAGAACACAGGGTGGATTTTAATTGAGACAAAAACACATCAATGGCAGTCAGTGAGTTAATGGTAGACGGCAAATTTCAATAATATATGCTGCACTTATTTCTCATGACAAGGAATCCTGCATTGACAGAATAAAAGGTTAGATTTCAGATATATATGAGGATGGATGGATGAATGCCTGCTTAAAAGCACAAACACAAACTATTAACACCAGATTGAAATTTTTACAACATAATGGTTCATGAGAATGTACATAACCCCTGAAATACTTAATAAGTGGACCCCTGACATTCCGGACACCTGTGTCAAATGTTTGACTGAGAAAGGCACTTCCATTGTGTATGGAAATGTCCTAAACTGATGGCATTTTGGAAAACGGTTCTTCACACATTAAGCAAAACCACTGGTATCCAAGTACCAATACTTCATCCCTGAAGTGCAGATGTTTGTCATGTCAATATCTGCTTTAGTTGAGATTCTTCACACTGAGGAAAAAAAGCCTAAGGACTAGTTTGTTCACCCATAAAGATGATGGAGTTTGAAGTTGACAACAAAGTCACAAACATTGAGAGAAAAGCTTTTCAAGTCACTTCACCTGAGCCTACGGTCTTCCGATTGGTCTCCAGTTTGTGGGCATGTCATAGCATCAGACAAGCAGACGACACAGCTTATCAATCAGAGGCACCAAATTAATTGGAGAAACTGGACTCAGAGCTGAAGTCCAGAACATCCAAAGGTAAGAAGAGCGGAGAACCGACCTTTGAACCACCTGCTACAGTTTATTCATTCATTCCATTGTTTTCTCCTTTTATCTCTGTGTGTGACTCATTAAAACCTTCTATAAACTGTAGAAAAACACCAAATGACAGTTATTCATGTTTTAGACACTGGAAACAACATTATTATATTCCTAAAGGTGAATCTGTTGGTTGGTCTGACGAAAGGATTTCCTTCAGTTAAACCTCAATAAATGTAATACCTGTCAGGGTCTTGTTAAGGTTTTGCAGTACAAAACCTTGGCCACCCTCAAAAGGAATGGAAGTAGGACAGAGGTGCAGAGAATTAGTGTTTATTTCCTTCCCAGGAAAAGGTTCACAAAAAGAATGATAAATAAACAGTTCGTGGATTGGTCAAAGTTCAAAATTATAAATCCAACAAAGGTAGTTCAGTCCAAAAATAATCCTCTTCTTGAAAAAAATCAAAATGACAAAGTTCCAAGGGATAGTTTTAAAACAAGGTTCCAAAGCAAATCTAAGACATGCACTCACAGTGTGGCATTCAGTAGAACTCAGCAAAGTGTTGAGAAAAACAGGGTCTTTATATAGGCCAACCCACCAAACAATGAAACAATCAGCCAATGGCAAAATAACAAGTGTAACCCAAAGAAGAACCAGGAAAACAAAAGGACAGTTAGCAATGGTGACATCTAGTGGCTGGGCAAGCAAGCAACAGGCACAACGTCCACAGAACATGACAAGTTACAATTGCAAGTAACGAGACATCACAATGCATTTTTTCTGCCTTGTTTTTAGGGGTCTTATATTTTATTTATACAAGAAAGTATGCAGATTACCGCAAAACAGCTACTGAATCTGTCTATTTCCAGCTGACAAAACATCTCCTGGACTGCAGGTGAAATTCATGACACATGAGAGATTTGCACTTGGGATGCCAAATCCTTATTTCCAGTAATTTTGGCGAGAGTAACTAAAAGTAATACAAAAACAGTGTAGTGCCTTACTTTTTCAATAGAGTAATATTGTAAAGTAAGGCATTACGTTAAAATGACAGTAACAATCAATAAGTAGTGTATTACAGTTTTTGAGTAACTTGCCCAACACTGTCTAGATATCAACCGCCCACATGTATCTAGTCCAAGTGACATCCCAATGTCTTTGCTGTAGATCCGAGTAAGGTGTATCTGTCAGGATGTAACCTGAACTGATCAGAGAGGTGGCGGACACAGACGCAGACCAGGCACAGAGTGGGTTCAAAAACAAGTCCTTTTATAGAAACCCAGGTCGGTACACAGAAAAGCAGTCAGAGATGGCGAGGGCACAAAGGGATCAGGCAGCAGTGGGTCCGGTAGCCAGGGAGTCAATCCACGGAGCAGGGGTACCAGGGGGGGGCAGGCGAAGGCAGAGTCCAGAAATCCAGCAATGGTCAGAACACGAGAAGGCACGGGTGAAGGTACTAAAGGGAAAGGCGAGAGACAGGTCGAAAAAAACAGAACAGGATCAAAACACGACTAGGCTACTAGAGAACTCAGGTAACGTTGGTAAGTTTGAGGCTGAGGCACACAAAACAAACTGGCAACATGTGCGGGGGGAAGACCCACACTAAATACACCAGGGATGGGAAGACAATTGGACACAGGTGTCACACATTAGGGAGGAGCAGGTAATCACAGGCAGGTGAACACACGAGGCAGGGGAAGACAAGACACCTGAAACGAGAGGAGAACAGTGAGTAACAAAATAAAACCGGAAGTTAACTAAATGTAAGCAAAATAATAAACTTAAAAAAAAGGCCCTGGCTCCAACAGAGACCCTGACAACCATTGTATTAGATGACTTTTAATGGTCTAATATTCTTTTCCGTGACTGTATATGATCAGAAAATTAAATAAATAAAAACACAGGATTTACACTGAAAAACAAAAATACAGAGGATGTTTTTATATAGTAAATTGTTAGCCTGGGAAGCCAGACTATATGAAATTCATAGTCTGGGCATGAGCCATAGGGACAGTTTAAGTCTATCGGTGGGATCAACAGTTGTCTTTCAAACTGCTCTGCATGTAATAGGTCAGGTCTATGACCAATTAGAGCAACCAACAAGGTATTTATGTAACTAGCATCTATCTCACTGTCTTAAGGCTTATTAACATTAATTAACATTAACACAATGGTATCTGGAGTATAAATACCCAACCGGGGCCGGTTACATGCTGCTATTCCAACTAAAGACTGTATACAAGTAATATACACCATCCCGTTAAGATTACATGTATCAAATATAGACTTTATGGATACTTTATCAATATTGCATAGTTTGACAGATGATTCTTACCATTTGTAAATAAGGTGAGCCTCATCCACCACAATTCCAAGGGGGTTGTCTTGAAAGACTTTCATTGTTACTAAGTTGTGTCACCTCCTTTGCAATAGCCATGTTTCAGGACAAGCAAAAAGTAACTGATACTGGCCTTTTAGAATGTCCTCCAGTTTATCAGTGTTCAGTTGCATGGTCATGATTCCTAACATTGTGCTAAGCACCACCCAACAAACTCACTACTAGGGATGGGTACCGAAACTCGGTACTATTATGGCACTGACCGAAACTTAAACGGTAGTAACCGAACCGAAATGTAAGATGCTTATCGGTGCCTCATTTCGGTGCCTGTCAATCA
>JAPTYR010000017.1:25430626-25440761 GCA_029814505.1 Siphamia roseigaster | reverse complement strand
AAAATTAAGGAAAGAAGAAAGAAACAAATTAAGAAAAACACAGTATTAAGATAATAATAATAATAATAATAATAATAATAATAATAATAATAATCTGCCAGTGGAACCAGTTGAACTGATTACTTCCAGATCTATTGATTATAGATCAGTTCTTCTATCTGACTGTAAAGTTCTTCTGTCTGTGATAGTGTCTGACTTTCAGTCTGATCAGATGTTTGAACTCTTCTCACCTTCCACTGATCTTCTCTTCTTTCTTTTCTGTCGTCTCTGCTCTTTTTCCTTTTCCAACCTAAATTCCCTCTTTTCCGCGCCTTCTTCTAATCCACTCCAGACGGACGGTAAACCCAGGCAGCCGTGACCCATCCAACACATATTTTATTGATAAGACCTTCACTCACAACCGGAATACTTTATTAATCCCAGGGGGAATTCTGAGTTTTACAGCTGCTTCATTCAAGGAGAGAAAAAAAGTAGAAGGAAAGACATTAGCTTAGATCTTAAAAGACAAGTGGACTCAGTGTGTGTGTGTGTGTGTGTGTGTCGGGCATCACATTAGATCCATACACAGCTGACTGCTACCGTTTGTCATAATTATGTCATTTTGGTCAATGAAAAAACTAGCACAGATGAAAAGCTGATAGGACTGATATTTTGGAAAATACTGGTAATTTGGGAATACAGTAGCCTTACGCTCCCATTGCTATGCCCAGAACCACATGACTGCTGGTATAACGTATCAATACTCGACAAATGTTCGTTTTGGGGGACCACGAGGATTCAATAGGTCACATCTATTCCCACCCCTTTTGGGGCATTTGTTGAATCTAGTTTTGCTGTTTTTCTTCCGAATATTGTCTTGATTGTTAAATTTTTTGTTGTTGGATAAAGGGATGTTATTACATTATCAGTTTATTACATTATTGGCCTATTACATTTTTAAAAGGACACATTTATTACATTTTGGACTGTTATTACATTATCAGTTATTATGTTATCAACTGTTATTCCATTATCGGTTGTTTTTACATTATCAGCTGTTAATACGTTATCAGCTATCATTACGTTATCGGTTATTATTACATTATCGACTGTTATTTTATTGACAGTTATTTTGTTATCATCTGTTTTTAAGTTATTGGCTGTCATTACATTAGCAGCCGTTATTGCGTTATTGTCTGCTATTGCATTTTCATCTGTCATCACCTTATTGGCTGTTTTTACTTATTCGGCTGTTATTGTGTTGTCGTCTGTTATTACTTTATCGGCTGTTATTGCATTATCGTCTGTTATTCCGTTATCGTCTGTTTTTACTTTATCGGCTGTTATTGTGTTATCGTCTGTTATCGCGTTTTCAGCTGTCATTATGTTATCAGCTGTTATTCCATTATTGAATTCTAAAAGGAACATTGGAAATCTCAAGTTAATTTGTTAAAGCTAATCATTACCAAGTCTATGGAATTTCCCATACAAGTTAGCCTTGAGCTAATGAATGAGTTTCTCTTCCTTTAGTCTCCCAGCATCCTCTGCTGGGGCAAATGTGGGGCCCATGAGCGTCACCTGGGGCCACATGGACCCACATGTCCCACATGTGATCCAGCTCCATCCTGGTCTTTCACTTCTGCATGTTTTGCCTCCTGGTCTGACCTGCAGCACTTCACAGAATATTTTAGGTTTTCTTGTTGTTATTTTTGGATTTCTCCTCATGAAGGTGTTTTCTCCACAACTCTGAAAATGGAGGTGGAATGAGTGACGGTTTAACCCCTTAAACGCCTACTGTCGCAAATATGCAACATAACAAAAACATGTACCTATTGTAGATCTGTCGTCATAGTAATTATCTCCACTGAAGTTAAGGTTTACAAAAAAATTATGAATATAGATTAATCATTATTTTTATTTATTCTTTTTATTTTTTTGAATGTTATTTATTTTTAACTCTTTATTTATTTATCTATCTATCTATCTATTTACTCAGTTTATTTTATTTTTTATTATTATATTTGGGTTTTTTTAATCATGATTTGAACATTTTGTCGGTTGACAGTTCTCGCGCTCTCTCTCTCTCTCTCTCGACTAAAAAAAATCCACCGAAGTTCACAAAAAGCTTTCAAGCAGTCATTTCATACATGAGCTAAATTTAGTAACTGCAACAAGTGTTTCTAGGCACAACAAACCCCGCCCCCTCACAAACGTCTTCGCTCTTACTGGATATTTCCCTCTCAAAACGTGAGACCATGGGTTTGACCTTTCAAGGTCACTCAGGGTCAAAGGTCATGATGCCCAAGCCATAATAATAATAATAATAATAATACACTGGGAACATACTACACGAAAAACAAGTGGAAAAAACGTAAGAGTCAAGAATTAAGGAAAAAAAAATAATGATAATAATACTACTACTAATAAAATAAAATCTTGATCTGAACAAAAAAAAGTACATCTTGAATTAAGCAAATAAATAAATAAGTCTGAAATCAAGCAAAAAAGAAAAAAATCTTGAATTAACGAAAAAAAAAATCTTGAATTAAGCAAACAAACAAAAATAAATAAATGAATAAAACTGAAATCAAGCAAAAAAGGGAAAAAAAATTTGAATTTAGCAAAAAAAATCTGGAATTTGGAAAAAAGAAATCTTGAATTAAGCCAAAAAATGTAATTAAGAAAAAATCTTGAATTAAGAAAAAAAAAATCATTTCTGTTAAATTTCATGGATATTGGTCCAAGAGGTTTTGCATAAAAGTTGCCGACAAACAAACAAACAAACAAATAAACAAACAAACAAAAAACAGGCGATGTCATAAAGTAAAGTCGAACTCAAAGTCCATTTATTGATATTTATATTCATCTATATTTCCATGAAACCATTTGATTCAAAGTAACACTAACTATTATGACGTTAAATTCTCCCTGAACTTTAGAGGAATTGACTCTAATGTTAAATTGACTGTTTTCAGAAGTGACTGGTCACACATTTAAATCCACATTCAAACACAGGATTACTGCCTTTTTGGTTTTTTTAAATAAATGATGCAACATGTTTGAAATTCCACTGTATTCTTAGAGTAATTGAGGCCCGCTTCTTGAGAAAGCAAAAGAAAATTGCATCTACTTGGACAGCCAACTGTAAAATTGTTTTGAAGTCAAATGGTACTCCAGAAGAGGCAAAAGTGGTGGTAATTAAGAATATGGAAGATCTGGAGAAATACAGATAAACCAGAGTTTAAAGGGTATCACAAATGCACAAGAAATGGTAAAGTAAAAGAAACTACATGCCTGACGATAATAGAAATAAGTGTTTGTCGGAAATTGATACAGATGACTACACAGAATACAAAATGCAAGATATAGGGAATGCTATTGATCCAGAAAGTAATTTTTTACACAATTTTGAGAACTCTTGTGATTATTACACAGATGAAGAGTTCAATTTCAAAATGACATCTGATCAAACCTTTTCAATTATACATATTAACAGCAGGAGTTTATATGCCAACTTTAGTAATATTAAAGATTTTCTGAAACGGTTTCATAAACAATTTAATATTATTGCCATTTCCGAAACATGGATAAAATCAGACAAATGGGTGGACTTTGAAATTGAAGGCTACGAGCTAAATTTTAAAAGCAGAACTAATAAAAATGGCGGAGGTGTGGCTATATATGTTGACAAAAAATTACCTTACAAAGTTGTTGAGTATATGACTGCTGCTGTTGATGGTGTGTGTGAATGTTTAACAATAGAAATATTTAGAGAAAATATGAAAAATGTAATTGTTAGTTGTATCTATAGATCTCCAGGATCACGCATTGAGATATTCAAAGAATGGATGGAATCAACATTTTCAGGAACACTGAACAAGTCTCTTTTCATCTGTGGGGATTTTAATATTAATGTATTGAATACAAAATTACATCAAATGAATGATGAGTTTATAAAGTGGGTCTTTTTCCTAGAATGACCAAACCTTGTCGGATCACGACAAATAGTATTACTTTAATAGATAATATATACACAAATATAATGGCAGACAGTAGGCTTCTTTATAAGTGATCACTTGCCAATATTTACTGTATATAACTGGAAAAATGGCGTCCAGAATATGGGAAACAATTATACAAGTAAAAGAATCAGGACACCAGAATTAATAAATATGTTGCTATATGCACTATATAAAAGCTACATAAAAAATGGAACAACATAAATTAAGACAAATTAAGACATGTTCCAGATGAGCGCAGTGTCATTGACACTATCTTTGTTTTTCTTTTCAGGCTTTCAGTTTTTTTTCTTTTCAGGGTTGTACTTTTTGTTGTTTGTTTTCTTTTCTTTTTTGCAGGGTTTCAATTTTGTTTTTTGTTGTTTTTGCAGGGTTTCAGTTTTTTATTTGCTGCAGGGTTTCGGGTTTTTTGTTTGTTTGTTGTTGAGGGTTTTTGTTTGTTTGCCACATGATATTTTGTCAGTTTCAGTTTGTGTTTGTCTTTTTTTTCAGGGTTTTGGCTGTTTTTTTTGTTTTTGTTTTTTTTTTACTTCTTTTCGGGTTTAAATTTTTCAGATTTGTTTGTTTATTTACTTATTTATTTCAGGGTTTTTTTTGTTTTTTGTTTTTTTTTGGTAGGGTGTTTGTTTTTTTCCAGGCTTTCTGTTTCCGGACCAACGTGTGACGTCATCACGTCGGAACAGCAGAGACGCAGAGATTCCAGGATGGCAGAAGCATCAGAGTAAGTATTTGTCCATTTATATCTTAATCCATCCTCTTTCAATTTACACATATTTATATTTTTTTGTCTCTCAAGAGTAAATTCACAGCTTTGTCGTTCGTATCGAAAGTGTAGTTTGTCAGATGAACGGAAAAGAGGCTGTTTGTAGGTAAACAAACATCACATGGACAACTGCATACGCTACCGATAAGAACAACAAAAATATACCTTCATTTAGTCTGAAAATGTCTGTGTAAATTCTTTGACGGCATTATGAAGCTGGCGTCTTTGAAATACTGTTTTATGTCGTTCATACAGATTTTTAATCCGAAAATCCCTCTGGTGCTGGATGTGTTCGATGCTGTCTTTTCCAGCCCTTTAATTATTATGAATTGAAATGATTAGTCTTTGTTTGCCTGTTTAATGGCTGCTTTTCACCTTCTGATGATGTATTTGTGTATGTTCCTACTGACAGACCTCCGAAAGTTATCAAGTTAGTTCCAGAGTATCTTCTGAAAAAGAGGAAAGCATACCAGGCTATTAAAGCCACACAAGCTAAAGTTGCTCTGCTTGAAAAGAGAAAGGTAAGTGTTTGGACATTTATTGTTAGCTTACTTTGACAAGTCTTCACAACAATAGGACTATTAAAAGGGTTGTGTGGTCATAGTCACACTATATGCGCAAAACTGTAGCGATGTTTACGAAATGTCGAAAAAAACAGAAGGGCGTAATGTCTGTTTTTCAATTAAATCACAAATACGATGATTTGTTTATTTATTATCGCGAGATAACACGAGAAGTCATTCCATAAGCATAGCGAGGAATGTAAATGTCCTGTTGTTTTGTAGATGTATTCACTATTATTATTATATATTACACTTCTATCGCCTACTAAATAAAAAAAAAAAGACTGCACCACGTTTCTGTTAAAGCTCTTATTGTTGTAACGGTCTTCAACATCCGGTTTTGTTTAAATTCACCTGATTAGTTGTAGTTGATTAATTGATACTATTTTAAAGTGCTTTAAATAACATTTACAAGGGGGAAAAAAACCCAAAACATCTGGCCTCTAAACATATTTTGCCGATTTTTCATTGGCCGGTTTGAAATGGCCTTTTAGTAAGTTGGACATGGTCACATTCCAGGACTTAATTCATAAGGATCAAAAAATTAAATCGTGATAAAATTTTAGCAGCTGATCGACAGGGCTTAAAGTACTTTGGCACCATGCCGGATCACCGGAATTTGACTGATTCGGGGGGCAATACAATACCAAAAACCCAACAAAAAACTTGCTCGGCCCTTCCCTCAAACTGTCCAATCATACCTTAGCAACGGTAGGTACACATTGTGGTTGAAACCTAGCAACAGGAGATTTTTCATTTTAACAGTTCAGAATTGTAGAAGGTGAATTGAAAAATTAACAGCGTGTGTAATTACCTCCGCCAAGGAGGTTATGTTTTTGCTGACGTTTGTCTGTCTGTGTGCAACATAACTCAAAAAGTTAGGGGGAAGGGGGAACGTAGCCCTGTTCCGCACCATTCCAGTGTCTCCGCGGATCCTTAAAAGTCTTAAAATGTCTTTTTAACACCTCACAGTATGCAACGTGAACTCTTTTTCATTTCATTTATTTGGATCTCCATTAGCTTTGGTTTTAGCCATTGCTATTCTTTCTGGAGTCCACACCCAACACAATCATCTTTACATTACAATACAACAATTACAAAAACACCCGTACACAAAACAATCACAGAACAACTAAAAACAAAACAATCGCAGTTACAAAACAAAAACAACATCCAGGACAATAGTTCAGTAAACAGCTGCTGCCAAAAAAAAGTAGTTTTTAGCATACTTTGTAAATGGTCAAATATTTTACAATTATCTTTCAACATGATCAGTCACTTAACAGATACTGAGCATTGTTTTTCCAGTAAATAGTCTTTCAGTAGTTCTTTAAATCTAGATTTGTTATTTTCTTGGATAATTTGTCCCGGCAGAGTGTTCCCTATCACCATGGCTCTGTACATCACAGTACTTTTTATTTTAGGTCGTGTAAATCTTCCTCCTTCAGCCTTGTGTTCAGCAGAACATCCATAGAACCCAAGATGTTTACACAATACTTTTGGTAATTTAGTCACCAATATTTTCCTAATAAAACCAAGTAATAAGGCAGTAAATCTGTTCTTCACCTTCAACCAAAATGACACTTGTGCATTTGATCTACATTTGTTCTCTATGGACAATGAAGTAAACATGGTGCTGCCTTATTTTGAACAATCTGCAGTTTCTTTATGTGCTATGGTAGTGAAAGACCGAACCTCTGAGCAATAATCTAAATGTGAAGAAACCAGACTTAATGGCACTTCCCTTACATTTAACGGTAAAAGGTCAGAGCATCTACTACCAGACTTCTTCCCATTTTACTTATCACATTATCAATATGCTTAAACCATGTTAATTTGCTGTCAAAAATTATTCCCAAAAGTTTGGTTTCCTGCGCTTGTTCAACAGCTACATCATTTATTGTGAAGGCCATGCTGTTTGTGGTTGTCGTTCCTCTTTGTCTAGGAGGCTGGGGGTTGTGCTCCAGTCAGGCCCTGATGTGCCTCACGTGCTTCACAAGGCTGATTAGAGTTGGCTCTGGGTTGCTCCTCTCCTGACCTGGCTGTCGACAGACTGCATTTAGTTTACTTTGATTTATCTACGCTGCCACACACCACATGCACCGTCTTTCACTACTGACGTACACATCCATGTTACTTTTATTTAATAAATTCCTGTTAAAACGTCTGTGCCTGGTGTGATCCCCCCTCTTTGTTGCTGCTCCTGAGCCAGAGTAGTAACACAACCGACAGTGTTTTCCACACTCTGCAAGATGGAGTTTCCTTTTCTCATAAATACTTCCAGATTAAGGGCCAATCCCAATTCTCCCCCTACCCCTTCCCCTTGAAAATGAGTGGCAAGGGGGAAGGGGATGAAATATTCATCTACAAAAATGGAACACTTCGTGACCTGTTGCATTATCAGGAGTCCTGCATCTGTTTTACAACATTCAGATGCGGAAGTTGACAGTAAATATAGCGGTACATTATTCCACATGACAGACCATAATACTACACCATAGTTGGTCGAGGAGATTTAGTCTTTGGTGGCCAACGTACAAATCTAGATGACACAACATGAAACGAGTGAGTTTATCATCACCTGTCAGCAGGACAAGGAAGTGCACCGCATCGCTATGGCGACAAGGTACTGTACCAGTCGAGCTGAGCCGGTACCACATAATGGAAACACTGCAATAACATGCTGCCATTAACAGAAGTGAAAACTTAAGTTTCCTACAGTATTCACCTGCACACACCAGTAGCTGTAAACATCTCTGCTTTGGCCTTTTTGCGATTGTAAACTGTAATACGATCGATTACACTTTACAACTGCCTTAACAATCAAATGATTATTTTATGCTTTTGTGTTTCTTTTGTCACTGCTGCACTCTGGCTGTTTTCCTCCAACTGACTGATGATTCAAACAGAATTATGGGAAATTTCTTCTACCTCTCTGTTCGTAGTGTAGCCCCTCCCCTTCACCTTAGCACCTCCCCTCTGTCAAACAGAGAATTGGAACAACACTACCCCTTCACATGAATGCACAAAACGGAGGAGTAGGGGTAAGGGGTGAACTGGGATTCAACCCAAGACTTACCCGTTTAAGCAGATATTTAGTCGGGGCTGATGCTTTATAAGCTTGTTTGTGTTGCCTTTTTATTGTGGTCTTATCATCTCACATTTTTTTTATTTTAACAATTCTATTTAATAATTTTATTTGAAGAACTTTGTGATTTTATCTGTGAAAAATGCTATATAAATAAAATATACTTAAAGGGCCCATATCATGCCAAAATATAGCTCTTAACAGAGCTATTGGGGTCTCACATACATGGTCAAAGTATCATTCAGAATGATTAGCCCTCCCCTGCGGAGGAAGGGAAAGGCACCGGGAGCCATGATTCCCCAGCCAAATGAGCTGGTTGACTTTGCTGACGCGCCAACAGATTTCTCCTCCAGGGCTATCTTTACTTAATGTAGTTTTACATGTTAAAAATTTAAATTAATTTGTCTTGTGTACTATATTTGTACATTTGTTTAAATAAAAGTAAAAAAAAAAAAAATTCTCCTGAAGCGCAGCCTCTCCTCCTCCTCCTGCCTCGCTGAGACTACGTCACCGTGCAAGATTGGGGAGAGGACTGGGCTTACAGCGAGAGAATCTAAGGAGCCGTTTGGTGACTCATTTCGATGGAAGGTCTCTATCAAATATATGAAAAAGGTCCATATTAACATTACTAATGAGAGTTGAATGTTGTCTAACCCAAAAATTATAATCACTAATGGGTGTAGGATTTATTGCTAATCATGAAAAATAGCATGACATGGGTTCTTTAAAATACCATATTAACACAAAGCATACATTAGTTGGGGATTCTGCCAACATTCTGGCTAACGGGTGGCCCAGTTTGCAACAAACATGTTCAGTGTAGATATATTCACTTCTTTATGGAGTCTATTTGATGATAAAAATTTAAACAACTAATATAGATTAATAAAAATGAATATTTAATCATGATTAACTGAAATTAATCCAAATCCACCCTGCGATTAATCCTATTAAAAATTTTAATCATTTGACAGCCATATGTTTAAGATAATCATTTCAGTTATACAGTAATTTTATTAATTTTTTTCCTTTTTCTGTGTACTGTTTATTTCTGGGACGGTTTTCACATAATCCTTTTTTTGGATTCCATCCTCTCCTGCACAATGATGTTAATTGGTTGTAAAATGTGGTTTCTTATTTTCTTTACCATTTATGATATGCAAATAAAGAAATTAAAAATTGAATGAACTACACGTATTTCATATCAACAAATGAACTCCACTGGTTTACTGTGGTGTAAAATGCCATGAAAATACTTCAAAAAAGACTATGAGTAATGCTGCAATATTTTATGTAACGGAATTTTTTAGTATAATCGGAAGAGACAAGGAAACTGTATATAAAACAGACCATGTGGCTTGGCTACTATATTACAGCTTTCATTTCATTATCTCTACATTCCAACATTTATGACACCGTTACATAAAACTAAACTCTACAGTCTGTTTTTGTCACTCACTAATTGACTTAAGGTGTGAGGTGGTCCAGAACAGATCCCATTAAATTTTGGTGATTGTAGGTCAAAGCTCAAGGTCATCAAAAATGTGTTTTCACAATGATCAGACATAGGGCAAATCAGGAATATCCTTTTCAATCCTGTATAGTCAGTTTTGCATATAGCTTCTTTTTGCTCTTACTGTTGATGTGCATTGACATCAGAACCTTGAAGGACAAATTTGAAGACTTTAGCTCAAAATCAAATTTTGGACATAACTTTTGAATT
>JAPTYR010000017.1:25240869-25253077 GCA_029814505.1 Siphamia roseigaster | reverse complement strand
ACACACACACACACACACACACACACACACACACACACACACACACACACACACACACACACACACACACCAATGTACCCTGATGTTAATCTAACTCAGACTGATGTATCTTTCTGTGTCACTAGGCTTTGCTTTTCTGTGTTATCCCCTGTGAGCCATTGGCCTGTATTTAGGCTACAGCTTACACTAATGATAGGACAGAGACCTAAATTTGCGTGTGACCTTAACATAAGGAGTAACAATAATTATATTTACAATATTTTTCTATTCACTGTTTTTATTATTCATAAACAATATATCTGTGTATTCATTAATGTTACATTTTTCATAAATAATTAACTCCTGATTTGTCATAGCAGCCAGCTTGTAATTCTGAACTATCTTTCATCATTATTCATGATATTATTTATTGTCATTGTAGGTGTGAAGAAAGACAGGATTCGAGGCATTGCCAAGCACTGGCATGAAACTGGCACGGCGCGCCCAGAAAAAAGAGGCGGCGCCAGACCAAATCCTGACATGATGGAGAAGAAGGAGGTCATCAGAGGCCACATAAAATCCTTCGACTGCAGAGCGAGCCATTATGCCCGGCACGCCAGGTAGAAAATATCTGCCAAGTGACCTAAGTGTTGCAAAAATGCATCGCCTCTTTTTGGAGCAGAATCATCTGCAAGTCACTTACTCACAGTATTGGAGTATTTTCATGTATGATTTCAACTTGGCCTTTGGACACCCGGCAAAGGATCTATGCTCCACTTGTGTGAAGTCCAGGATGGAGATGAATGACCCTACCTTGACAGATGAACAAAAGTGTCAAAAAATCCTCCTTTACTCTGTCCATCGCCGCCGTGCCCGCCAGTTTTATAACCTCTTGAATGATGTGGGCGATTCCTTTACGGTGTGCTTCGATGTCATGGAGAATCTTGTCCTGCCAAAGTCTGCCATAGGTCAAACTTACTACTCCTGGCAACTTTATTTCTATGTTTTTGGAGTGGTGCGCCACCATGGCAGAGGAGAATCACAAAGCAGACACGACATCCACCTCTGTACCTGGCTGGAGTATAAAAATGCAAAGGACAGCAACATGATCGCCTCAGCTCTGCAGCACTACTTCACATCTGTAGCTGCAGACAACCTCACCCTGTGTCAGTCCCTGCGCCTCTTCTCCGACTCTTGCTACGGCCAAAATAAGAACATTAATGTGCTGTCTATGCTGTTTGCCCTCCATTCACAGCTGTTTCCCCACCTCAACATCAACTACTTCTTTCCCATCCGAGGACACAGCTTCCTGCCAGCAGACAGGGTGTTTGGCAGGATCGAACAGGACATAAGAAGGCAGACCACCATTCTGCTGCCAGATAAGTACACATCCATCCTTCGCAGGCACGGCACTGTCCATCAATATGGGAGTGATTGGCAGTGCTATGACTTCAAGAAGGAAGCCACTGCGTTCACCATCCAGCAGCGATCGTTTCAAATCAACGACGCCCGAGTCATCCAGATCTGTGGGGAAAGGCTGGATTGCATGCCCTCATTTGCTGGAGAGTTCACTCGGCATTCGGTTCTGAGAAGAGGGAAGAGGTGGCTGGAGTTTGCACCATCTCCTCTACCGGATGTGAACTGTGTCAAGCTCACAAAGAAGAGAGATGTGGCTAAGTTGCTCCAGGAGTTGGGAGTGCCTGCAGCTGTGCAGGAATTTCACAATGACATGTTGTCAAGTGCAGGTGACAGGGACATTGTACAAGATCTGGAAGATGAGTGAACATACAAGCTCTCTCTCAAACACACACACACTCTTTCTATCTCTCTCTTTCTCTCTCTCTCTCTCTCACACACACACACACACGCACACATACATATTCTCAGGGGCACACACACTCTCACCTCTCACATACAGATCTTTTGTTAATACATTAAACGTGCCACGTACCTCATCTTCTGACAATCTTAACGTTACTTAACTTAAATCTGAGCTCTTTGCACTGCTGTATTCCTACTACTGTCATTATTATTAGTAATGTTGTTGTTACTGTCTTAATGTTACAAACAAAACTTGCCCTTCTTGCAGAACATTGCTTTTTGTTGCATTTAGTGGTGCTCAGATTTTAAGTTATATGCAACATTTGCACACACACGCACACATACTCGCTCTCTCTCTCTCTCTCTCATACTATCTCTGTCTCTCTCTCGCTCTCTGTCTCTCTCTCACACACACACACACACACACTCACACATATATTGTCAGGGGCACACTCACCCTCACTATGCAGTATAAACATGTTCGGTCATTATTTTTAACGTTACTTATCTTAACTTAAATCTAAGCTCTTTGCACTGCTGTATTCCTACTACTATCATTATTATTTATGTATTTATTTATGAATTATTACTGTGTTAATGTTACGAAATAAATGCATTGTCATTGTTTAAACTCTGTGGATTTTTCATTTTTAAATGTTGACATGCCTTCTGGCTTCATTTATGAGAGTGTTGGTATTTACTTTACTATTGCTTAAAAATATCACGCAATTGTCATGTGATCGTAGGTCCATTAAATTAGGTATGAATGAGCCAACTACACCACCACTACTATTACAACCACCACATGTGTGAAGCATTATCATTTTGAATGCTTCTTGTTGTATCTTTGGTGTTTTTGTAACACTGACCCACCTCTGTAAGGAACAAATGGATTTAGAGGTTTTTGCACACAAAGAACCTTTGGATTTAGCTGGTTTTGACGCAAAAGAAAGAATATATTTGTTAAAAACAGTAATTTGTCTTCAGTAACATTTGTGATATTGACACAGTGTTTTTCCTAGCTAAAAACCTTGTGATTTCAAACAAATCTAGGTTTCTATACTTAAATACAAAGGCCTGACAAAAATGGCCTTTTTCTCAAAAAGTGGTCAAGTGGAGTTCGGGGGTTTTGCATCTGAACTCTTCAATTCTTAGTGTGACTCCCATCCTTTACGGGGTGAATTTCAGCTCCTTTGACAGACATTTTTAGTCCCAGGTTCAGGACACAGCGATATAATGAAAACCGCTTTGTTCCTGTCGCTGAGCTCAATAAAAAGTAGAAACATTGCTATTTATTCATTTATTTGTTTCGTCCTTCTTTGCTCTATTTATTTTTTATTGTGGCTTCTAATTTCCAATTTTTCATTTTATGTTTTTATCCAGAGAGTGTTTTTTTCCTTGGTTTCTTGTATCTTGTTTTTATTGACCTTGATCTTATTTATTTATTTAATCTATTTATCCTTGCTACTATATTAATGAATGGTGGAACACTGAGCATGTTGTTTGTCTATTTTATCTTGACACTTGACCAAGTACCTGCTTAAACAGGTTTCAACGTGTATTTGTATTATTTTGTTTTGCCAAATGAAATTAGTCTTTCTGCAAAACAAATCTACCCACGGGTTCAAATAAAGGAACCTTGTGTGTTTTTTGAAGGAAATTTGAGAAAAACAAACCTGTGACAAAACAGTGGATCAACATAAAGTGTTTTAATCATGATTAATCAAAATTCATCAAAAGCATTGATCTGATGGAAGACTGTAATGGTTTAACAGCCCGAATGTTTCCAGATGCATGTGTGGGAGAGAGTTAGTGTTGGCGCTTTGAGTCTGTAGGTCTGTCCGCTTCACACACGTCCTGCCCTCTGCAGCCCACACACTGGAATGTCATGGAATCACTGCTGATGGGCTTTAGCAGGTGCAGCATCTTCACATCAGTGTGTGCTTCTGCGCTGCCTCCTCCAGAGCGCTGTGTGACTGTTGACTGTCCTTCATTCAAACTCAGTGACATCATGTGGAGACAAGGGCAGAGACGACTGGTCTGTCAGTTCATCCACAGCCAGGCCTCCATCTGTGCCAGGAACTGTGCTAACGACACACACACACACACACACACACACACACACACACACACACACACACACACACACACACACACACACACACACACAATAATCATAAAAAACAACAACATTCTGGCTAGAAAAAAAAATCTGTAGCAGGAATGACTGACAAAGTCATAAAACAAAAAACAGTGGCAGGCTATCTGGTTTGAGGTGAGACAGTACAGTAGATCAAAATTATAAAACAAATAGTTAGAACTGACATTAAGAGTAGAAAGGAAATGCAACCAGCAGTTACTATTTCCAGTTTTTGGAGGATGTTACTGCTGAGCTGCTGAGTGAAAATGTATTTGAGCCTTTTAAAGGTTTTGAAGAATTAATTTAGAAAGTATACAAATTAAAACACGTTACTTGAAATCTCTCTGACGGGACATTTTAGTGACAATTTGACAGATAAGTGTTACTAAATGACCCACAATTTTATTTTTAAATTCATTTTTGCTTCAGTTAGACTAAAAGGAATTATCCAAAAACAAGAAGCTACTTTATAGTGATAAAAATGAATGACAATAAATTAAAGTTTGCTCTCTAATGGGACATGACTGTGTTTTGACTCATTAAAATATGTTGTACCCAAACAGTCATTTTTATTATCACTATTAATATCATGTCACTGGATCAGCTGATCCTAACCCAGTGACGGCCAACAAAATAATGTGGCCCTGTGTTTATGCACACTAATACTCCCATCATTATCCAGTTTCTGCAGTTATCAGATTATTCAAGTGATCGTGTAAACAGTATAATATGCTTTATTAGGTAATAACAGTAAACTGATGATGAGAAATCAGATTAACACACCTGGATTTCTCTCCAATGCTCTGATGTCTTCCTGCATGTGTTCAGGTTAATCTGATTTATTATTTAATCTTCTACATCTATGGATGTGTAAAAACAATTAAAAATAACAGAATGAGCTGAATTTATACACTAAATAACATAACACGCCCACTTAAGAAATTAAGACGTTCTATTTTCAAGTTGTAAAGTGGACTTGTCCAGGCCGGTTTGTGCACCCGCTCGAGGGCCCGTTCACCACCAAAAGTGTAAAACATAATTGTTCAATAGTCCTAACCTGACAATAATTAGTGTAGCCTAATTAGTATGGGTATAAAGGGGCAGATGTATTAAACCACTTTCTGTTGAAACCTTTTTACGATTGATTGGGATTATGTTCATTCTGTTCATTCTGTTAATTTAAAAAATAATAATAAATGTGTGAACTATGCTTACCTTCTTTTTGAATATCCTGTTGTTCAGGGTCATTTGGGGTCATGAGGCCGGTATCTCCAACTGTTCCACTTAATCCAGAGCATGCGGTGTCTCCAATCATGGCTGCAATGCGTTCTTCCAAAGCAGAGATTTTAAGATGATTTGGAACTTTACCACCCCCGGTTACCGCAGCAGATTTCCGTCTCGTAAACGGTCGTCGCCTCTTTGAACGGTCGTCGTCCTTTTCTTGGAAAGGTCGTCGCCTTTCCGAACTTTTCCGAGCAACCGAATTTCATTTCCGAATATCTGTGGCGTGTTCGTGACTTCTCGGAATTCTTGGGGAGCAACGTCATCAGTGACGCAAAGGATTGTGGGTATCTTTGGCCAATTTCCCCAGTTTCTATGTAAACACCAGACAGGGAAATCTTCTGGCAGATATGGCGACCGAAGACGGACCTCCTGTGGAAGAAGTGCAGCCAAGACCTTCTAAGGAATCATTAAAGAAACCAACTGGATGGTACTCTTTCTTCAAGTCAGTTGCGGTAAGTAATTAACTTGCACTTTGTTGTTTTTTTCCGCTTGTATTAGCTTCTACTCAGTTGCGGTGAGTGTTGTTGTTGTTGCTGTTTCACTAGATGTGCTTGGTTTCACTTTCAGATGTTTCCCCAAATGGTCTAGCAAAGTTAGGTTGGCGTAAAAAATTCCAGTGTAAAAAATCAACCAAGCAAAAAAAGTCTAAACCCATAACTCTGCTTGGAGAGTAAAATATTCACACTTGAGACAATATGACCAGTCATTGGTTTGACATTGAAATGTAGTAGGGGGTTGGGTGTCTCATTTTGTGCTTTCATATGAATTCCTCAAAAATAGTGTTATGAATAGGTTCCCATTCAATGTACAAAGGAATCTGCAAATCTCAGGTACGACTAGAAGATGGTATTTCTACTTAACGTCATTGTGTTCAAAAGATATGGGCTGTCAAACACACCTTGACAGATAGTGACAACCAACCCCGTCACATGCCAGACCGGGCCCTCTGTTCCCACCCCAATTTTTCTTGGGGTGTCAACAGCCTTTTTTTGACAAATTGATATACAAGCAGACTTTATTTTTTCCATTGTTCCACAGCCAGATGTCATGACAGAGCTCGGGGAAGATGCACAACTCGGACACGTCTCCACAGTAGTCGCGAAAATGTGGAAAAAATTGCCAGCTGAAAGACGGAAGGTTTGCATATGAACTTATTATCCCGTGTCTTGGAAATTGGTTAAAAATTCATTAAATTTCTATGCTTCAGCCAGAAATATCTATACCAAGGTACTATATTACCATAAGAAGCGCATACCCTTGCTATGTTTGTTTCCCTGTTGTTGTGCAAAGTATCACATAGATATCTACAAAGTATGCCACATAAGGCCTTGGAAACATCTTCACTCCTGTGGTATCCTGTGAGATACCATTATTAATTATGCAGGGCACTTCCATATTAGTAGATAAGCACGGACTGTCCGCATATGCATAACACTGACTGTCATTGAGAAAGGATGCTACTCAAAACATCTGCGGGTGTAAACTCGAGTTTTTGTACATGTATTTACTATTGTAATGGGTGTCATAAAGTAAGGCGATGTTCATGTTCCCTGCTAGGACTGGAAGGAGAAAGCACAGAAAACCAGAGAGGATATTGACACGGGCTTGGTGGAGCAAAAAAGGTGTGACAGATGCAACACCAGCTTCACAAGGGACAAGGATCTGAAGTACCATCGGAAAGGATGTATTGAATGTACTTGCACCGAATGTGGTAACAAATTCAGTCACACTATAAAATTGAAAAGCATATGGCCAAGTTTCACAGGAAAAAGTACATGTGTAACCACTGTAACATGACATTTTCTGAGGGGAGAAACCTGTCCAGGCACCCGCACCTGAAGTCACATAACTGAAAGTCCTTCTTTGGAGATTGGTAACAATAACTAACAAAACAAGTTGTAGATGAATATAATCTTTACTTTTCATGGCTTGTTTTTTTAAGCAGGTGATACTTTGTAATTGCATGTACATGATCACTCAGTTTATATACATCTGTATCATGTACATCTTTATGCTGTGTCATCTCATACATAAATCTGACATGCTTGTTGAGTGGTCCATGTTGCATCTGTCCATATGTTTCAAATAAAATAGGATACTCAGAGAACTTTGTCATGAATCATGTTGGCATAACACAGAATCATGTGTGTAGAAACTGTACATGGATAAGATAATACCATACTGGGAAAACAAGTAGAATCATTGAAATCCATTCCTCTCTATTGTGCCTGTTCCTGGTACATTCCCTATAGCTTATGCATGTATCAGCAAATGCAAGTGGTTAATCAAAATAAAATTTGTACAATGCAGGAGCTGGAATGGTTAGTTTCCCTTTGGAAAAAGTGATCACTTTCTACTTCAATGGCCCCAGATAACATGAACAGAAGGAAATTCTTTGAGAGGGCAAACTTTTTGTAATCCCTATGTTACAGGTTACAGTACAAAACACCTGCCTATCAAATACATCCGGACTCACCCATGAATCTGTTTTCTTTTTCTTCCTTTGTATGTGTCTTGTTTTCGATTTCATCACGTTGGACCCTGACTTCTTGCTAGTATTTGTATTGGCCTCTACTGCTTTCTGTGAGAATGTTACATTTCTGCAGATGTATTTCCAAGCTTGCTTGGGCTGACTGTAGCTTTGATGGCCTTCCCTTTGATACAACCTGGCGGTTGCCATTACCAGTCTTTCTCTTTCTATTCGGCTGGAGTCTAATTTTTTTGTATGCAGCTTCTGAAGTCTCCCCCAACTGGGGTCAGTACAGAGGGGGGTGAGGTCACTGCCGCATCGTGGAAATGGTATTCCTTGATGGATGAGGCACTGGGGGCCAGGCCCTCAGTTACGCCCCGTGTCCTCATTGCCTCATCCTCCCATGATGCGGCGGTGGTCACACCCCTCTCTGGACTGCCCCAACAAGAGCAGGAGGCAGAAACTGCCTCCACATCATCCACCCCAAAAAGGAAGCGGGTGGATACTGTGGAGGCAATGCGGGAGATGCAGGCCAGAGACGAGGAGGAGTTCAGGAGGATGCAGGAGGAGGAGAGAGAGAGGGAAGACAGGAGAGAGGAGGCACGGAGGCAGCAGATAGAGAAGAGAGGGAGGAGAGACGCCACAGGGAGTTACTCGCGATGGAGGAGAGACGGCATAGGGAGGCTGTAGAGAGGGACCAGAGGTTGGCATGTGAGTTGAGGGAGAGGGATGAGAGGAGGGACAGGGAGGCCGCCATCAGGGAGGAGAGGTTCTTGGCCATCCTGGAAAGGATGATACCCAGAAAATAGGGGTAACATTTTTAAATATGGTTTTATTACGGTTGTAATTTTTTTTGTTCAAATATTGTTTAGTTCTAAATGTTTTAAATATTGTTTTAAATGTTTAAAAATTCTGTTTTAAATATTCTTTTAAATAGGTTGACTTACATTCATATTGAATCTTTAAATCATTATCATTAAATGTTACAAGTAATCTGTTTGTTGCATTGATTTCTTTAATTAATTTCTATTATAATTTCCCCAATCATAAAGAAAACACTCAACAAAGGTGGTGTGGTGAGTATAGTAATTCATTTACCAATCAATTTAATCAATTTATCAATCTTTTATAATTTACAGATAATCATGGTCAGGTGCATAAATTTCTGTTGCCATTCTTCGCCTGTCCTCTGCACCACAGACGGCTCCTGGAGGTGGCCCTCTTGGCCCTGGCTCTTCCCCTGCTGCCTCGTCCCCATCTGCGCCCACTTCATCCACGTCCACTGGCTCCTCTGGCTCCAGCAGGTCACCATTGCTGAGACATATGTTGTGGAGGATGGTACAGCAGGTGATGACCTCGGGGACATAGAGGATGTCCACCTCTAGAGCCTTCAGGAAGATTGCCCTCCACCTTGTCTTCATCATCCCGAAGCTCCTTTCGATGACCACCCTGGCCTTAGACAGCCGGCCATTGAATGCTTCCTGCATGTGGTTACGGAGGGGATGGCGGTAAGGGGTCATGAGGGCGATGGGTTGGGTCAGGCAGGGGTAGCCACCATCCCCGATGATGCAGTACCCGGGTGGGGGGTATCGCCGCTCATAATACAGCGGGCTGTTCCTTAAAACCCGGGCATCATGCACAGAGCCTGTGAATCCCACACAGACATCGATGTATTTAGCTGTATGGTCGCACACAGCCTGAAGCTGGATTGAGTAAAACAGCTTCCTGTTGATGTAGCAGGCTGCATCTTGGGAGGGGGGCTTCACCCTAATGTGGCAGCCGTCGATGCTGCCAGCCACTCGGCCAAAGACCGCCGACCCTGCCAGGCGAGCAAATCCTGCTCCGACGGCCAAAAGCTCCTCTGGTGTTGGGTGGCGGATGACGATGGAGAAGAGGGCCATAATCTTGGCACTGGTGCGGTGGACAGCCCGGTGCACAGAGGTCCGGGGCATATCAAATGCCCTGGACACCACCCGGTAGGAGGTGCCACTCGCCAGCCAGAACAGGAAAACCAAGGCTTCGATGATGGGCCCCCATCCGTGGTCGTGGTCCCTCCCAATGGCTCCCATCAGGGCATGGAAAGTTGCCCGTGAAATCCGAAAGTCAGGCCTCATGTCTGCCACACCATCAAAATACAGTGCCAGCACAGGCACTGTGACATTAAGGTGGCAGTACTGTGTAGGGTTGGGATTGGGAAGCTACAGGAGGGGAGGGAAAAGATTTCAAGGTTTGAATTGGCATAACATGAATTATTGATTGAATGATTTAAAGTGTTTTTATTTATAATAATATTTATTAAAATAAATATATTTTTATTAAAATGTGTGTGATTATTCACAAGTACCAAGGGCCAGTGCAAAATGAAGACCACCTGATTTTTTTTAACCAGTTTCAAGTGAAGGAGTGCAGTTTAGATCTGAAAACCTGCAGGCTATCTAGTATTTGATTCATGATTGATGTGATATTATATTAATGTAACAGACCACATGATGGTGGGCCGCATGAAATAGATCAAAGGGCCGAATTGGCCCCTGTGCCTTAGTTTGACCACCTGTCCTACACAAAGTTACAATCAAATGGTATTTGTAATTTTAGTCATCCTTTGTGTTTTGTAATATACATTGTTACTCTTTATATTTATGTAGATAGATTTCAGTCAATGTAAAGTAATGCTGCTAAACATAACTGTACTACAGACTAAAGGGGGTGCTAACGGGCCACAGATAATAAAAGACCAAAACAGTTCATTACATACGTACCGGTGCAGTTTCACCCAACAGCAGGGCATATCGTCGGCGACGACGCTGAGAGCGTAGTCTCCATGCCTTCTGGAGGAAAGGGCTTATAAAAAACAAAAGGAGCAAAATGCCGGTGTCCATTTTTTTTTTTTTTCAAAGCTGGTCGGTATTTTGGCGGGCGATTGAGCAAGCGAGATATTTTGACAGCGCGATCATTTCCGGTAAGTGCGGATGAAGAGTGTTTCATTAGGAACTACACTAGTTCATTAAAAATTTGTACACTATCCATGTAGTGTGTAGTGTATGAAAGGAAGTGCACTACGGGGAGTGCGTGATTTGGAACACACTGTTAAACATATAATGAGAGGGCCCTTGCTAATTATTCATTTTAAGAATTATTTGATATTATTTTCTTATTCTTTTAGTAAATAATACGTATATGCATCATGTTTGTAATAAACTATACTATTAACTGTTGATATAAGGACACCAAATGCAGTGAAAAATACATTTATATTCTCATACACAAATTCAGGTGTATTAGCACTTATCTCTGCTACAGAGCTGTTGGAAAATACACTTTCATTATCTGATGCCAGAGGTATGTACATTGCTCATCCCTTCCTTGTCTATGGGTAAAGGTGAGATTATAAATACCAGAACAGGGAAGAAGAAATCAGAATCCAGATTACATGTTTAAAACACCCCTGGTCAAAGCACCTGGATTAATTATCTTTTAACCCTATAATGACAAACCTATTTGATATGTGACTTTTCAAACCCTCTAAATGAGAAGTCAGATTTTTTTTCTTGTAAAACCTCATGTATACAATTAGATACATGCAATACACAGATAATCCACCAGGGGGAGGAATTAATTCACCAGAGGCCTTTCCAGTGACACTACAAGACTGTCATTAAGGACATGACACAAGTATGACAGTTTTGAAAAGGAAATACCAATGAGTTAGACATGTTTGGGTTATATTCTGTTTTTGTTGTTATTATTATTATTATTTCCCCAAAAATAATATTTGAGCACTGAGATGTGATGTATAAAATATGATACAAAATGATACGAAATTCTTACATTGAAACTGATATGTGAAAAAATATCTTTTTGGTCGTTCAGAAGAACCAATAAAGCCTCCAGTTTCCAAGAACTGGAATTTCTGTCAATGATTTAATGTTATGGATGACACGGTGATGCAGTGGTTAGCACTTGTGCCTCACAGCAAGAAGGTCCTGGGTTTGATTCCAACACCAGTTAGTGGTGGCGTAACCTTTCTGTGTGGAGTTTACATGTTTTCCTCATGTGTGTGTGGGTTCCTTCTGGGTACTCTGGTTTCCTCCCACCATCCAAGGACAGACACTGATAGGTTAATCAGTTCATCTAAATTGCTCATAGGTGTGAATGTAAGAGTGACTACTTGCTTTTTCCATTGACCCTCATATTGTGCAAATATAACTTGCATATAAAAATGTACCTCATAGAAAAAACAACAATTAAACATAACCTCCTCCCCCCCCCCAAAAAAAAAAAAAAACATGGCACGATATGTGTGGACACACCAGAAAACTCAGTCTTTTTTTAATTACCTCCGCCAGGAGGTTATGTTTTTGCCGGAGTTTTTGTCTGTTTGTGTGTTAACAAGATAACTCAAAAACTTATGGACAGATTTTGATGAAATTTTCAGGTAAGGTCGGAAATGGGGAGATCTGGAAGTGATTAGATTTTGGTGAAGATCTGGAAGAAATCCTGGATTCTGGATCACT
>JAPTYR010000017.1:25087714-25097716 GCA_029814505.1 Siphamia roseigaster | reverse complement strand
GGTGCTTCACATGCGTGTGTTTAAGTCAGGGCTGTATGTGCACAGTTCTATCGGGGGTACACGCTAATGTGTGCATCAGTTTCCTTCCTACTTTAAATACCATATTGATCCGAATATAGGACAAGTGGGGTGGTCTATAATCAGTTGTTCTATGTTCGGCTCAGTACAGTACTGTGGTGCGTGCTGTGGTGTGGCTGGGTTAGGCTCCATGTGACCCCCGTGACCCTAGTGAGGATAAAACGTGTTCGGATGAGAGATGAATGTTTCTGTTCATTTTTAGGCCAGAAAAAAAAAAGATTGACATTTTATTTCACCTTTTTTCATGAAGTTGCAAAACTGTCCACTCAGATGGATACAAATGTTTAAGTTTTGAAGTTAAGAATGTGTATTTACAAATATACTGTGTAAAAACCATGAAATGTTTTTTTCAACCCAGCTAATCTGATGTTTTCTCATATTTTTTTAACATATTATTTTAACATACTAGTGAGTACTCACTTCATAGTATGAAAGTCCATTTCCACCACTGAACAAAAAACAAACTGCATGAGAAGTCATAAATATGAGAGTAAATGTGGAAATTGACATAAAAGGTCAAAATTTTGAGACGAAGTCATAATCATGAGATAAAAAGTCAAGTATGAGATAAAAAGTTGAAATTATGTGAATAAAAAGTCTTATGATAGTCAGTTATGTGGCAAAAGGTAGAAATCATGAGCAGAGTTCATAATTATATGGTAAAAAGTCAAAATTAGGAGGTAAGAAGTCAAAATTAATGACAAATTACTAATTTTGTGATGTCAAAATTGAGATAAATTATAAGATAATGAAGTCATTATTATGACAAAAAGTCATAATTGAGATAAAAAGTCAAAATTATGAGATAAAAAGTCAAAATTATGAGATAAAACGTTAAAATTACGATGAAAAGTCGAAATTGAGATAAAACATCAAAATTATGAGATGAAAAGCTGGAATTGTGAGATAAAAGTTTGAAATTGTAAGATAAAAAGTCATAATCATTAGTCAGTCAAAATTATGAGATAGCACATGCACCTTTAGCATCTTATAAATGTGACCTTTTTGTAACATACTTTTATCTTGATGTTTTATTGGTTTTAGCTGCTTTTAATTGTATGAATATAGGATTTATTTTGTTTTAATGCTGGCTTTAGTTGCACTGATCTGATGATGAGCACTTTGCATTTAGTCATGTGATGCATCATACTAATACAGGGACCATAAAGCTTCTGGACTTTTGGTGTTCTGCATGTTTATGTTCTAAACTGCTGTTGTATGAATGTAAAATGAAAAAGCCCAGACTGGCCCCACAGTATTTGATGAATGTCCCTCTGTGTGAGCAGGGAGCTGACTTTGTTTTGGAGTAAACTGCTGAAGCGCTTGGAGCCCTCAGAGAAGGACTTCCTGGACAGATGCCGGCAGATGTCTTTACTTTCCAAAACTGTGTTCCACATCTTATTCCTCATCAAGGTCATCCAATCAGAGGTCAGTAAACACTTATTAGCAACGTCTGCTCCCGGTGTTTTGTCTCACTCGACCTTAGAAATTCATAAAATTTCTTTAAAAGATGAAAACTTATAAACGTGCAGGGTTGTAGTTCCCTATGTCATAATTTAACCCATGAAGTCATAATTTCACTGCAATAATGTCAACTATAATGTAATAATGTCACCTATAATGTAATAATGTCACCTATAATGTAATAATTTCACCTATAATGTAATAATGTCACCTATAATGTAATAATTTCACCCATAATTAAATAATTTTGCCCTATAATGTAATAATTTCGCTCTATAATGTATTAAATTAACCCTTAATGTAATAATGTCATAATTTCACTCTATAATGTAATTTCACCTATAATGCAATATTTTACGTATGATGTAATAATTTCACTCCAATGTAATAAAACCCAATAATGTTATAATTTCACTTATGTAATAAAATATTTTGACTGATATTGTAAAACATATTTACCAATAATGTCATTCATTATTGGTAAAATAGAATTGAATACATTATTGGGGATTTATTACATTGTTTTTCAGACTGATGATGTGAAACTTGACTGATAATAATAGTTATAAGAATAATTCATTTTAATAATAATTTTCAGTTCTGTCAAAATTAATACATTAACTCAGATTAATCCATCGTCATATTTAATCTGAGACACAAGTAAAGTATTTCAAGTCAAGGTCTTGGGGAAAAAATATCAGTTTGAAAAAGTCTGGAATTTTAGTTTGAAAAAACAGCAAGCACCCTGTAAAAAAAATCTTATTTGACAGCTAATTCGGTCTTTTTCCCGCAGATTAACAGCCTGGGACTGCCGGTGTGCATTGAAATGTGCATTCGAGCTCTGCGGATGGACTCCAGTGACGGAACCACCAAGGCCACCGTCTGTAAAACCATTTCCTGTTTGCTTCCCACCGACCTCGAAGTGAAGCGGGCCTGCCAACTGACGGAGTTCCTCCTGGAGCCCACTGTGGATTCCTACTACGCCGTAGAGACTCTTTATAATGAACCCGATCAAAAACTGGAGGAAGAGAACATGCCCGTTCCGAACTCACTTCGGTGTGAGCTTCTGTTGGTTTTCAAAACCCAGTGGCCTTTTGACCCAGAGTTCTGGGACTGGAAAACACTCAAGCGCCACTGCCTAGCGCTGATGGGCGAAGAGGCTTCGATAGTGTCATCCATTGACTTGCTCAATGACACTGACAGCCCCGAGGAGGAGGAACCGTTCTTCAGTCAAGAAGGGTTTCAAGAAAGCGCCGACCGTCTCGTAAGCGGCACCTACGAACTGAAAGATGTCACGGATCGGAAACAGAAGAACAGAGAAATGAAGAAGCTGAGAGAAAAAGGTTTCATATCTGCAAGGTTTCGAAACTGGCAGGCCTACATGCAGTACTGCGTTCTGTGCGACAAAGAGTTTCTGGGCCATCGGATTGTACGACATGCACAGACTCATCTGAACGGTGGAGTATACAGCTGCCCAATATGTGCGGAATCCTTTACCTCAAAAGACACTCTGCTCCCTCACGTCACGTCACATGTTAAACAATCGTGCAAGGAAAGGCTAACCGCAATGAAGACGAACAAGCAACTGGCCAATCCCAAAACGGCGGCTCCTGTCATCGCAGCCTTGCAGGCCAAGACGGAAAATCAGTCTTCTGAAAACAGCACTGCTTCGGGGAACAATGGGGAATTGATCAATCGACCGGCAAGACTGCCTTGGAGCAGCGCGGAAAGAACCGAAGAGAACATCTGCCCTGTTGGAAAATGTCGAAAGACCTTCAAGTTCTTCAAAAACCTAATCGCTCACATTAAAGCTCATGGAGACGACGAGGAAGCCAAGACGTTCCTTGAGATGCGGAGTAAAAAGGTCATTTGTCAGTACTGTCGCCGCCACTTTATTAACGTCAACCACCTTAATGATCATTTACAGGTGCATTGTGGGGCCAAGCCTTACATCTGTATCCAACTCAACTGCAAGGCGAGTTTCCTGTCAAATACTGAACTCCTCATCCACAGGAAAACACACACTTTTTTTAAGGCCAGATGTATGTTTCCAAATTGCGGGAAGATTTTCAGTGAAGCCTTCAAACTGTACGACCATGAGGCACAACATTATAAAACTTTTACTTGTAAAGTTCCAGAGTGTGGTAAGGTGTTCCATTCGCAAGAACAGCTGGATTTGCACCAGGAAGAGCATACTGCAAAAAAAGAGGAAAGCCAGCCCTCTGAGCAGACCTCGCAGAATTTGGAGCCTGGCCCATCACTCGTCGCACAAATGCTTTCCGATCAAAGACCCATCAAACAAGAGATCAAACCCGAAGAGTTAAGTAACTGTATTACTGAGGCTGTTGTTAAAACCGAACCAGAAACATTTTCAGAGTCCCTCGAAAACTTGCTGAAATCTTCAAATACACCTGTGGGTACTATGGGACAGTACGAAATAAAACAAGAACCACAAAATATACCTTCGTCACTCGGTCAAATACAGAGTTCACATAGTTCTGTAATTCAGCCGGTGAATCCACAGGCGTGTAATCCTGGCGGAAACCGAGGCGACTCCAACCATCCGAATTATGACTATATGACACCGTCCCAACATCAACATATACCTCCATTTGAAGCTAATTTGGGTAAACACATATCGCATACCTGCGATAGCGACCTATTACAAGCTCAGACACAAATGTTTCCTAGTAATATGGGTAACAGATTAGCAAGCTATAGCTCTGCACATGTAGACCCAGCGTTTAATAGTAGTGTTAGCAACTCCTTAGTAGCCCCGACCCAAAGCTACACAGAACCGGCAATGTTGCAGCCACTTCCTCCGACAGTAGTTCCGCATCCTCTAACTGTGAACAGAACAGACAATGCAGACAAACCCCCAGATTCTCTTCCAGCCCTTAGAGAGCGATACCACTGTGCGTTTGAAACCTGCACACGCAATTACAGCTGTTACAAAAGCGCTGCCAAGCACATGAAAACGGTTCACCCAGAATTCTTTGACAAATGGAAGGCCGCACGAACTAAAATCAAGATAACCTATGCTCCTGCGCCATCTACACCCTCTGTCGCAAATCACAGTTTGGTTCCCTCAACGGTACCATATCAAGGAGTCGTAAGGCAGAACGTTATTCAACCGCCGACCTATACAAACATGGGCACGAGTTCAAACTACAGTACCGTACCTCCCCATTCAGTCTCCACTCTCAACCAGAATGCCTCGCTCCTAATGGAAAATGTTTTAAATCCCATTGTTCTTTCTCAGTTAGAAAGTAATACGAGTCATTTAACTAACCCACAGTCTCAAGATGCGGGCAATCAAAACTGGCCTTCAGCCTCTGAAAGACAACAAATGCTAAACTGCGGTACTTCCCAAATGTATCGATCAAACATGCAAGACATGCCCCTGTTGGGATCGAGCCTAAACAGCTCGGCAGACTCCCTACAGGCACCGGTCTTGGAAACCGGTGCTCAGTCACTTTTACCTTCTTACTCACGGATGGAAGTAGCTAAGCAGGTGACAAATTGTCATTCACTCTATTCACCACAGATGCAGAATAGTTCCATCCCCAGTTCCTCAGTACCAGAAAAATCTAAATCATTGCATAGTCATGTGCCATCAAATCTTGCCACTACAACCAGTCAGCCAGACGCAGCTGTCTCAGAGAATAGTCAGGACAATCCAAAACGAACCAGAAAAAGCAGGAGGACAAAATGGCCGGCCATTGTTAGAAATGGCAAATGGATTTGCTGCAGATGCTATAGACAGTTTGATAGTCCCAAATCCCTCGGAGGTCATTTGTCCAAACGTACGGTGTGTAAACCGTACGAAGAGTCCGAACTGAACACAGATCTGCCAGCATCATTTCTTGACCTCCTCAATTCTGAACAAGCAGTTAGTGGCGTTGAGCCCAGTGTTTCGTACAATCCTGCTGCAGTTTATCAGGGCAAACCTCAGCATCCAGAAATGAGTAGTTCAGCAGCTCCAAAAGACTATAGCTCTAATTATCAACAAGGAAATTTACCAGTGTATGGTAACGGCGAATCAAATGAAGACATTCTCAAACAAATTATGACTGAATCGAACATTGCAGATCTTTACGTGCAACCATCTGTTCCTCAACCCTTGTTCCCAAACTCAGCTGTCCCCTATGGGCCAAGTGAACGTTTTCCGGCGAGCTCGGTCATACAGCACACAGAAGACGTTCACAGGAGAGAAGCTGACTTGTGTAATGCAGCTCATTATCAACAGTCTAGGATTGATACGTATTCCAGTAATGAATATCCTAATTCGCTCCTTAATCAAGTAGTAACAGAAACGCAAACTAATACTATTTCCAGTCTGGTTCCCGCAAACAGTGTTATTCCCAGGGAAATCCCTCCTCAAGCTTATCACTCCGAGACAATAATCCCAACACCAGATATGGATTCAAACCCAGTGAAACAAACACTGGTACCTGAGGGTGGGCTTAGTCCTTTATCAGCAAGTGACACAAAGCAATCTGAGATGCAAAGGAAGAGTGAGCAAGACATTAAAAAGAGACTCCGGGAGCAAATTCTCGCTGGTGATTTTCAACGTAGAAATAGTTTGTGTAGTTCAAGTAACATGGACACTAATGTGATTTCTAGAAGTCCCATGTCATTTAGTGCAGTGTCGAGTCCTAAGAACTTTGGGTCTCATCAAATTGGTTGGGATGGGAAGAGTGACGCAGCTGACGGAGGTCAAGAAAACGCAATCATTCCCGGATCATCTGGTGAAATTGAAGTACTACTAAAAACACAAAGCTTTACGTGTTTTAGACAGACTACTACCCCAAAGCACGAGGTGCACAGCCCAACTTGCACTGTGGCAAGTGATCTAGATCCTGAACCCAGTCAGGTGTCTTGCAGCCAACAACAGTGGCTAACAGAAATTCAGAGTGCGTTCGAGAGGCTCAACCTCGTCAGAGAATTATCCGATCAAACATGTAGCAAAGTGAAGCTAACTAGCCTCACTGAAACCATGAAAGCACCCGCAAAAGTTGTCGTACGTAATGTAAAACTGTCAAACCCAGCCAAAATGTTTGCTTGTGAGAATGACAACTGCACATTTAGCACAGTGTCGAGCGAGGCGTTCTGGAGGCACCTCTCACGCACTCATAATTACACATTTGATATGGTGAATGTGGTTAAAAAACAGTATGGCCAATACGCACCCTTCCAGTGTCAAAAATGTAATAAAACATTCACACGTAATTCAAACCTCCGAACTCACTACCAGTCGGCCCACAAATTACCGGCTGAAGAAATCGCAGCTTTGGATTTGAAACGTCGCCTCGCCAAAGCTGCCGCCGCTACTGCCATTCCGGATCTCCCTCCGCTCTCTCAAGCCCCTATCGCCGATTCATCATCGGCAAACGGATCTGTTCCGTTTGGCCATTATAACAACTTAGACAGTACTAGTCAAAAATATGACACAGGTTCCACAGTCATTCAATCTTTGCATCAAACAGTTTTGCACACTCAGAGGCAACTATACCAGAGCCAGAACACAGCTCCGGGGTATCAGGGTCTACAAACAGCAGAACATCTGTCCGGCAACCCGCAAAGTCACCTGCCCACGGTACCGGGTCAGCACATGAGCAAGAAACGAGTTGGTGCCCATTCGTCCAAAGCTGCCTCTCATCAAGCTAACAGACTTCAGAGTCCAGATAAACAAGTTAATGGGCAGGCGAACGTCAAACCAAGCACTGACTTAAACAAGAAGCCAAAGGAGAAGAAGACAAACGTGAGAGATGCCATGAGTCAGTACCGACCTTACCGCTGTGTTCACCAAGGCTGCGTGGCGGCCTTCACCATCCAGCACAACCTGATCCTCCACTACAGGGCGGTCCACCAGTCCGCCCTCTCTGCGTTGGAGGCCAACAGGGATCAGGACCAGAGCGAGGATGTCGATGAAGGAACGGAACAGGAAGAAGAGGAGGTTGATCTGCCCCACATTTCTGAATTCAGATGCCAGGTTAAAGACTGCTCCCGTGTTTTTCAGGAAGTCCCCAACCTTCTTCAGCATTACTTCCAGCTGCACGAGTTCAGCATCGACAAGGTCGGACACATCTTGTGTGGCGTCAGCCTCGGAAGATTCACCTGTGGTCACCAAGGCTGCACGGCAAACTTCACAACATTCTGGAAGTACATCGGGCACGTCAAAGAGCAACATAAAGATGTGAAGTTGTCCAAATCAGAGCCGTTATACGGTTTGTTCAAATGTGAAATCGAAGGCTGTGATCGTACGTACGCCACAAAGTCAAACATGCTCAGACACGCGATGAAAAAGCACCAAGATTTGTACCAATCAAAACTAAAGACTCAGCAAATAACAGAGGACGGCATGAAAGAGAAGTCGACAACTCTGAACTCCAAGACTTTGCATTATCAAATATCCAAAACAAGTAATGGGAAGGAAAACATTGAGAGCAATAAAAAGGTCGTTCAGAAGGAAAGCGACGCGAAAAGAGCGAGAAAGGTGAACATCTACTGGACGAAATACGAAAAACCCTCATTGAAATCCAACGTAGAGGCATCGGCAATGTGTACAAAGAAGTTCCCTCTGCAGTATCCGTGCATGATAAAGGGTTGTGAGTCGGTCATGAGTTCAGAGAAAAACATTTTAAAACATTATGTTGGACATGGACTGTCAGAAAAGTTCTTGGAGCAGCACAGGAGTCACTACATATTCTGCAAAAAATTCCCTAAACAGAAATGCAGCTCCATTAAGAGTGAGGACTCTAAATCGGACAATGCTTCCGATCTGTCGGATAGCGAGTTCGTAGGCCACAGCAGCCCGGAGGGAGGGGACTTTAACAGCTCTAAGCCCCTCCTACGCAAACGCACCAGCGCAGGCATCCCAGTCGTTCTTTTAGACAGCAAATTATCCAACGATGACAGCTCCGATGGCTCGGTGGTGCTGAAACGGAAACGAGGACGCCCGCGGAAGTACATCGAAAAGATAGTGAAGCGCAAGAAAATCCCACGTGCAACAAAAGCTGACGTGGTTTACAGCCGAGACGACGAGTCCGACTCGACCTGTCCGCCGGCGCTGCAGGACGTGTCTGATCCAAGCGTCCAGCTAGCCTCCTTCAAACCCATGGGCTTCGAAATGTCATTCTTACAGTTTCTGGAGCAGTCGAATAAATCCGACAATTCCCAGAGGAGTAACACGGAGTCGCCGGACGCACCGAGTAAAACGCCCAGCCCGAACACCAAAGAAACCTGCGTCAAGTTCAACAACCGGCGGAACCTGAAGTCGCTGAGTAAAGTGCGGATCGTTCTGGATGGGGCGGTGTCGGGCGTTATGGAGCAGGTTTTAAAACAGCTGCAGGACATGGAGCCCAAAGTCAAACTGGAACGGAACCACCTGATGCTGCGACAGTTGCACGACATGCAGCCAACAGTCGTACTGGAGAAACACAACACCTAACCTGCGGTCGTCCCGTTGCTTTTTTGGTTTTATTCGCAGAATCTCAGGACTAGAACAAGTGACATCTGCTGCAGACCGGTGCCCTACAAACGAAATGGTTTTTTACACATTCACTTATCAAAAAAAAAAAAACAACCCTTTTGAATTATAATGTAATATTATCTGTAAAATGTGTCCTTTTTATATAGAAAAGTGTAAAGCATGTTTTTATTTATGAACTACAAAGTACGTGGATGAAAATCAGCTCGGTGTTGAATTATCCCTGTGGGACTGGCAGACTTTGATATGAACTGTATCGTTGTGTGTAGTTTGTGATTTGACGATGTTGACTGTTGTTTGTTGTGTATATACTTTGAAAAATCACCTACTGCCACCAGCAGTCTTACTGTTATTAAAGCAATTTTTTTTATTCCAACCACTTTTCGCAGTCGTTTTGTATCATCGGGAAAGCCATGTTTGACCCAGTTGTTGTCATGACACCGTGGATGGTTTGTCAGGGTTCTGGTGTGTCCCGGAAAACCCTGAAACTGGTCACCATTCCATTGGATACATATATGCACAAAACTTAAGATGTTGACTAAATGTCACAGAAGTGTGTAATGTCGGGTTTCCTATTAAATCACAAATGTTGCGATTCTATTTGCAAAATTACTGATCTTTACTGAATGTTGAAATAAACAAGTGCAGAATGTCGGTTTTTCCGTTAAATCACAAATGTTGCGATTCCATTGAATATATGCGCAAAACGTTCCCAATATTTACTGCTGATATTTTTCCATTTTTTTCTTCTTTTTTCCCTGCCATGATTTACTGACAGATGAAAAAAGGGGAGAAAAAACAATGTAAAAGAAATGGGAGAGAACCTTTTCTTTTTGTTTTTTCATTTTTTCTCCTTACCCTTTTTCCTTTTTTTCATGTTTTTACATTTTCTCCCACCTTTTTCCCTCCTTTGTCCTGTTTTTCCTTTTCACCTCTTTTTCCCCCTTTTTTCTGTTTTTTCCTCTTTT
>JAPTYR010000017.1:23496972-23508801 GCA_029814505.1 Siphamia roseigaster | reverse complement strand
CCTGAAATTTTCATCAAAATCCGTCCATAGGTTTTTGAGTTATTTTGGTAACAAACAAACCAACAAACGCCGGCAAAAACATAACCTCTTTGCCGGAGGTAAAAATAAAAAATAAAAATAATATATTATAATATAATATAATAATTTGGTTCCAGTAGTTTTAGTTTAGTCTTTTTCTTTTTCTAAATCAGTTTCTTTTTGACACCTGTTTCTCTCCATACATCCATTCCATCAACTAAACTCAGTAAAAAAACACAGCAAAAAAAACAAACCAACCAAAAAACAGTTGAATTTTTCAGAGTATTTAACTAAAGCACCCGTGCGTCAGTATGTGGTTAAAGGGTAAATGGCTGATTTGAATTAAAATGAATAATAAAAAGTCCACTCTGAACCTGTGTCTTTCTCTTCAGAACATACAAGGCCACTACGAGGAACCTCCTGCTCATCACGGCTGCCAACGGTACAAGAAACCACCAGGTCACCTCCACACATCTCCATGCTTGGGTCTTCATCAGCATCCTCTGAAGAAATCAACATCAATACTGTCACAACAGGAGGCACTGTTTTTTGGTGTTTTTTTACTGCCTTTATCTCTGGGTTTGCTGCCGAGGTCCTATGTCTCTCCTACCTTCATCATCCTCACACATTTATCCATACCTTTGTGATTGTGTTTATTATATAGTTGCATTGATGGTAGAGGTTTCTATTACACTGGGGAACACAGATTTTGTTGAGTTAGGTCTGGCAGCTGTTTTTAACGAATTTTTGAGTGTGAAATCTAAAACTGATTTCAGTTTTTCTCTATCACGTCAAGTGTTTGAATTGTAGGACCCCGTTTTCTTAAAACATGAAAAATACTGTACTTACTGTAGAAGGTATGTGCTTGTTTTACTGACTGCAATGTTTATTTAACAGTATTATATTTTCACAAAGGATATGGGTACGGTAATTATATTGTAATTGTGCTGACCTATCGGGAGCTGCACACACCTCTCACTGCACTGTGTCAATTCTGACTACAAAAAACAAGTTGCCACATAGCTGTAGATGAGGCCAATCATAATCAGGTGGCAAGTCTTATTACAGCTAATCAGTGGAATTTTGCTTATCTGGAGAGTAAGATGTGGAAAAAATAACTTGACGTGCTCGAAAAAAAAAAATTGACTGCAATTTTGGAATTAGCATGCCAAGTTTAGTTTTAATCAGAGTAAAAATCTAACTGAACAGAATTTTTTATTTTTTATTTTTTTTTTTTAATTGTTCTCCAGTGTTATTGGTACTAACATCTATAGTAATAGTATCTCTACTGTACGTATTTATATTTGGAGTAGTAGTATTAACAGTTATGGACATTTGTTCTAGTTATTGGCAATTGTACTTGCAACAACTGTTCTTGTTTTTAACAGTTGTTACGCAGTTTTCTGTGTGTCCATGTGTCTCCCCCTATTTCCCCCCTCCCCCAATCTCTCTCTTTTTCTCTTCCTTTAACCCTCTGTCGTCAACCCCAACTGCTCAAGGCAGATGAACATCCTCCAGAGCTCAAAGATGTTTGAGGTTTCTGTCTGTTAAAGGTAGTTTTTCCTTGCTTGGTGTCTGGTTTAGTCCAGCTCTAAATGTAAAGTGTTAATGCGATAACGTTTGTTTGACACTATACAAATAAAATTTAATTGATTGACATTTCATGTTATATAATCTGTCCCTTGATTTGATCACTCAACGTTATTTGATCAGTACTTTTACAGTGTGGTGAGCAGAAGTTAGAGGTCAACAAAGCTTTTTAATTCTTTTGGAAAAAATATTCAATGGAAATATATATTTTTGACCACATCAATACAAACTATTTTTTTAATATTGAATACTTCAGTGAAAAACATTTTTCATTAATTGAATTTGAAGGTCTTCGAATGCTTGAATTTGCTCACACAACTCTTTGAGCAGATTTAATCATGAAAACTATTAATTCCACATTTTCTACAGTTGAGTAATCTATTATATTAATATAAGTAATTAGCAGAAATGCTGCACTTTGTATTGCAGTTAAAGCTCATCCGTTTGACAGATCAGGAAAATACTGACTGCAGTAAGAATAGCACATAATTAGTGACTAAGGTGATTGTTTTATGGTAATTTGTAAATTCTGGTTTGTTTGTAGTGTATGTATAGGAATGAAACAACAATATGAGATTTAGGAACAACAAGTTGACAGATTAAGGTAAAAATCAATACAGAGAGCATAAAAGCCAACTATACTTTTCCCACATCCATCAGTTGCAGTCTGTTCCCTGCAGACGACTTCATTAAGTTTAGTATTTTCTGCTTTTGCTAGACTAGAAATGAAAGAAGGGTCCCCAGATGGAGACTAAACTACAGAAATATTATTTTTTTAAGCAAACATTAAACACACTAGCAAAGGCAGTTCAGCCTAAATTGTCAAAAAAACTGAGGGCAAAAACACAAAGGCAACACGAGGAAGTACGAGGAGGACAGAGGCCATATGTGACAAGTGTAACATTAGAAATTGACAAAGAACAAAGAAAAGAGTGAGATTTATATGTAGACTTTATGATTATAGAATAGAGAACAGGTGAATATGGGTGGACAAGAGAAGAGGAAGCATGGTAAGGGGAAAGAAAAAGTAGTGATGGGCAGATGTGTGGAGCCCAGACATGGGAGAAACATAACAGGGATAATGAATATACACAGTAAAACAAATAAAAGTGGGGGAAACCAGAGAAAGACAGGAAGCACAAAAGTACACAAGAGGAAACATGCAAAATGTAAAAAAAATACAGGAACTAAACCAAAAACCATAAGTTTTATCTGCTCAATGATTTACAAGTTGTTGTGTTGTTTGAAAAGTTAACTATTCAAAATTATGTGAAAACATATTTTTCCTGAAAAACCTCCTTTTTTTCTTTTTTGCTGGAGGACTCCTGACCACTACTTTCAGATATGAGTGTGCATGAACCTATAAATTACCAGTTCCATTTTAAAAATGTGGCATGAATAATAGAATCTAAGTTCTAAGAAAAACTTGGGAAAAGACTGAACAAGACACATTGCTGCAATAAATGAAACCCTGAAATCCAATTAAAGTGACAAAGGGATTTTTTTGTAATGTTGCTTATCGCTGCACTTGCATCTAATGGTTGATATTAATATGGTTGGATTCAGTCTCATTCTTAATATGTAACCAAATACACCTCTGCATTATAGATTAAAAACTGGATCATTATTATTTTATTCTTATCGTATAGTTTTACCTGATGAGGTCTCTCTGTGATCTCCTCGTGTTGGGCTGCTGCACTGTTCTTGGCAGTTTGAAGCATCACCTTCCAGGGCTTCAATTAATGCACTCAGGTGCCGTTCGGGTGTTGAAGCAATGCTGCTGCTAGCCACATCACAAGTACTGATGTCAAAAAACAAGTGGAGTTCTTTTAAGACCAGGTTGAATTGGTCTTTCATCTGAAACTCAGGACTGTCATTCAGATCAGAGGTTGGACTGTCACTTCCAGTGGACGTGGCAGAAGTCTGCAGGTGTAGTTCTTCCTGGAAGTATTCGTAAGTGTCACAAGCAGACTGACAGGGAGGCCTCTGCTCTGGCCACCCCGAAGAAATGACATTTGCTGCTGAGATAAAGTTGGAGACTTCATTACAACTGCCATCACTGTTCAAAAACCTATTTCCTATGTTATCAGTACGGGACTCATATCTGTCCACCTCCTGTCCTTCTTTCCCCTCCTCTGCTCTGTCACTGAGTTCCACACTCTCTGGCCCTGGCATGGAACGGTAAAGTTCTCGCTCTTGTGTTTTCAACAGCTGTCCTGGCCGGCTGGTGAACAGAGGACCGCTGCTCAGGCCTGCAAGATCATCCTCTTCCTCGTCATCTGGTGTGAGCTGGATTTTTTCAAATGTGTCAACCCCCCTTGGCGCAATGTTGCAGAAAGTGAAGGCAGATGGTACTGTGGAAAATCTGTCAGTACAGTTGCGAGCTGTAAAGTTGTTGTCAGTGTTTTGTGAATGGAATGTAGGGACTAAATCATACGGTGGACTTGGGACAGTAGCATCTTTTGAGGCGAGGCAAGTCAAATGGTCATCTTTGTGTTCAACCATAAATATTTCGGATGTGTCTTGGCAAGTGGACAAATGCCACAGCTCGGTAACTATTTCATCTTCACCACCAGGACTTAATTTGTTGCCCGCTGTCTTGTTTTCAGGGCAGTAACCAACTGATATTTCAGCCTTATCTGTTTTGTTTTGTTGCTGAAAATCCCCCTTAGATGCCTTTACATGATCATAGGTTTCCAGTTCTTCTGCAGCTCTTTTCAAGCTCTTTTCAGCTTCCTTTCCCTCATCAGTCCACACCATTACAGAAACATTGTTTGTGTAGTTGTGATCACACAAGCCTTTTAGCATTTCTTCATCTTCAGTAATCGTTAATTTGTCACCATATTCACTTATTTCACTCACTATACACTCAGTGATGCAACATCCAATTGTCATTTCAGTGGTGTCATGTTTTTCTCCCTCGAGCAGGAGTTTTTCCTCTAACTGCACAACAGTTTCATATGCAAAAGTAATTTCTTTTTCGTCTATTTCAGTTTTCATGTCTGTTTGTGTAATTCTTCTGTTTGAGCATGCAACCCCCTGTGTCTTCACATGGCCAGAACTTTCGCATTGATCCTGCTCTTTCAACTCGTGTCCCACAGCCCCATGGCTTTCCTTTCTTTCATCCCCAGCAGGAAGAAGCATGTGTGGACTGCTGCTGGGACTGGATTTCCAATGACAGCAGCTTTCATTGCCAGGCTTGTCATGCATTTTGTCAGCAATGATGAAAGTTTGTCGTTCTGTGTATGACTGACATAAGTCTGCTTTTTCATTTCCGTGTTGCTGAGCTCTGCTTTGAATGCTCAACTCTCCAATGAAGTCAGAGTCTGAAAGCTCATTTGCACTGCAGCGTGATGACCCGACATCAGTCCAAAATGAAAGAGGCGGTTCCATCTTACAGACTTTTACTGATGGAGATAATTCTACACCTGCAGCAGTGCTCGCTGAGTTACAGCACTCTTCGGGGCCCCCGTCAGTTTCACTCGAAATTGCAGGGTCAATTACACTGAAAGAGCCTGCATCATTATCTCCTTCAGCAGGCTCTTGACTGATTCTTGCAGGCATTGGAATCTCTGTTGCGTGATCAGCCATTTCACTCCCAATTTTGGCTATCATCGTGCCAGCAGCCTGCTCTTCTTTTGCCTCGCAGTCATCAACTTCACTTGCACTGGGCTCGGTCTCTGTGCTTCTGGCTAATACCACAGCATTAGAACCAACTGATCCCTCAGCACATTCAGCTGGAGAGTGGATAAGGTTCTTGCCTTTGCCATCCTCATTAACTTGGCCTTTTGTTTCGCCATCACAGAAGGCAACATTTTCATTTTCACAAATCTGCAATTCTAATGTTTTTCCACCATTTTTTTCACATTCTGCCAAGTAGCCAGAGGGATATTCTCCAGGCTTAGAGTGGAGTGATTTACAATTTGCAAAATCACTGAAAACTAAACCATTTCTGACCTCTTCTTTTTCCCCATTCAAAAGGGTTTTCTCACTAAATTCATACTGAATATTCCTCTGATTACTCTCTACAGCTCCAGCAGATTGGTTGCATGTACTGCATCTTTCATCAGTTAGCACAACAGCACAGCTGCAATCAAACTGACATCTAAGATCGTCACCACTTGAACTCAAGGTGACTGCTTGGATTTGACTGATGCTGTTTTGCACCTGTCTCCTATCTTCATCATCTGCAGTGGGAAGGCTGTACCCACTAGGAGGTTCATTTTCAATTGATTTCCCCAGCCGGTTGCAATCAGGTTGACTGGACGTGTCTCTGCTGGTGTCTTTTAAAGTGAGCGATTTTGTTAATGTCCCACTTTCATCATGTACCAGGATTGAACTGAGCCTGCCAGTTTCAGTAACTGGGATCTCTTCCTTTATGCTTATATGTAAGAGTTCTTGTTCATAAGTAATAAGGCTGACTTTAGATGATCCTGTTTGCGTATCGCCAGAGTGTGACAGATTTGCATCAGGATTGATATTTAATTTAATGTCTTGAGAGTATTCATGCTGCTTTTCATCATGCACATGTCCACATTCTCCAAGTATAATCACTTGATTTCCATCCTCCAGTAATGCACTTGATGACAAAGGGTTGTCTGTCTGTTTCCGAAATGTCAACATTTCTGTAGAGTCAAACCTGCTTTTTACACCATCTGTCAATGTGTAATCTGACCTTGGTCGTTTGGGTGACAGCGGTGAACTGGGCTCTCTCCTGGTTTGTGGACTGATTTGTCCCCATGTAATTTTGTCCATTTTTTCTATGTATTTAACCTGGAATGAAAAAAAGCATGAAAGGCGCATGTACATACCTCACTACTTATATTAAATAGAATTATTTTATCAAAACAATGCAAACATGACAAGAATCTTGATTCATTTTGTTATATTTGGAAGACTTATAAAAGACTTTCAGGTGGCTGAATTATCTTTATGGCTGTTGCAATTGGTCTGAGCCTGGACCCATGCTGCTGCTAGCTATTTGTCCAGCACTTCCAGTGTACATGCACAGTGAGCCATTGTATAGTGATAATTAAGTGTGCCTGGATGCCTAACCCTAACTGTACCAATAACCCAAAACTAACTATAGCCCTAACCCATTTTAGGGTGAAAGAATGCTGGTACATATAAACAGGACTTCACACATAAACATGGCTGCGCATGTAAACAGGAACTAACACGAACAAATAGCTGTGCGGCGGTATTCTATTCACGAATAGACACTTCTTATTTTTATTGTAGTAATTCTAAAAGGGCTATTGGATGTTTTTTAAGCTCACATTTCCTTTGTACTACCATAACAGCTCATACAATAGCTCACCTTACAGTAGACCTGTGGGTGAGACCACACAGAATCTCACAGCACACAACCTCTGAAATAGAACATAGCAAAATAGCATTCAGTGGATGTATTATGCCAGAGCAGATTGTTACACAGCATGAACCAGATTCACTGCACAGAATACAGAAATGGAACTGTGCAGTCACAGATCTGATAGTGGCGTTTCTTACCATTCTGAAAAAAAAACTGTCGTGCATCAGTTTTGACAGTGACAGCTTTGTTTAACTAAAATCCACACAATGTCTCCCTTTGTTCTTTTCAAATGAAATGAAATGAATCAAAATAAAGGAGGCAGAGAACCATAGTGCTACCATGAACATCCATCACGTTATCATATATTACAGCACACAAAATTCTGTATGTTTGACAAGACTAAACCAGACATGTTTTTTTTAATACTGTAGAAAATCTCACAGATTTGCTCTCTATATGAATCTGTTACATAATACGTACTAAATCAACTTCTGAGGAACATTAAAGTAATCCTTATCTGATCAACAGGTATGCATGTGACCAATATTTTATTCTTATGATTAACTGTTTGCACATCACCTATTGTTGCTAGCTTTGGCCATTTAGCACTATTATACAAAGTTAACCATTAAAATTAGTCTGGAAAATATCCATGCATGTGCTTCAATCATGTATTTGAGATTATTAAAAGTACACTGAATATAGGCTTAAAGTATACATACATCAGGATACTTGCTCTGTTTCCAAATTAAAATTCCAGACTTTTTCCAAACTGATATGTTTTCCCCCAGACCTTGACTTGATGTACTTTTGTTCTTGTGTATACTGCCGACTTCACTGGTTGAGATTGTAGCAGTTGTGTTCATTTTTATAGCATTTAATGGAAAAACACAGAATCCAAAATCTCATTTCAATATGATTTGAGCATATGCTAAAATTCTACTACAATAATTTTTTTTTGTGCTTCAAAATTCCATACTTTTAATACTTTCAAGAATTGTGCAAGCACCCTGTACATAAAATAGCTTTTGTAAAAAAAAAAATAAAAAGCTTTTGTTTGTAACCTACTGATAGCAAGGTTTGCTACTGTAAATTAGCCTGTGTTAGCTTTTACAGTTTGAAAAGGAAGTTTTCATTTTAAAGCTGAGATTTAAGTACTTCTTTGTTCATTTATTTGACTAATACTGTTAACTCAAGACTAACTTACCTTATAACCTTTGCCGACTTGAAGATGAAAACCTGGCTATTCTTATTGTTGCTACCTTGGAAGATACAGGCGAGCTAACAGTAGCATTAGCTAACAATGCTCCGGTTGCCGTGAGTGGCGGGAAAGTAGAGAAACAGGGAACAAAGGACTTCCGGAAATTAACCCTTTATCTCCTCAGATTTTAGCAGTTCCAGACTTTTAAAAACAGGGAATAAAGTAAGCAACAAAATGAACCAAACAGCCAAAGTAATCAATAAAATAAGCCAAAATGAAAAGAATAAACCAACAAAATAAGAAGTAACATGAAGAAAGTAAGATACAAATGGAACAAAATTAAAGAAAAAATAATAAAATAAGAAGCAAAATGAATAAAAATAAACACAATGTGCAACAAAATGAACGAAAACTACAAAATATTTTTAAAATCGTTTAAAAAAAATTGAAACATTTGCAAATAATTTACTAAAAAAGTTTAAAAAATAAAGAAATAACTAGTATAATATTTTGTTCCCAGTAGTTTTAATTTAGTCTTTTCTAAATAAGTCGCTTTTTGATACCTGTTCCATGAAAATAAAAAAAACCCTCAGTAAAAACACAATTAAAAAAATAAAATAAAATAAAATAAATTGAATTGAATTGAATTGAATTGAACCATTCATTCAGAACGCGTCAGACCCGAACTATCAGGGGTTAACCCTTTAACTCCTGAGACTTTATCAGTTCCACGGTAAAAATAAATGAAATTAGGCTAAAATAAGTAAGCAAAAGCAAAAAAAAACCGAACAAAAATAGACAAATTGACCAATAAAACAAACAAAAATGAATAATAAACCAACAAAACAATAAGTTACATGAACAAAGTAAGACACAAACGGAACAAAATTAAAGAAAAAAAAAATGTAGAAAAATAAACAAAATAAGCAAAGAAATTAGCAAAAACTAATAAATATTTACAAAATAATAAACAACATAGAAACATTTGCAAAAAAACATATACATATGTAAATGTATGTATGTATGTATGTATATGTGAATATATATATATATATATGTATATATATGTATGTGTGAATGTATGTATGTATATGTGAATATATATAGCATATAGAACATATATGTATATGTAGCCTACTTGTGGGTTGGTGCATTTGTTCTTGTGTGTTGGCAGCATCATCAGCCCATAAAGCACAACCAAACACAGACTATGCGGCTCCCTCTCTCTCTCTCTCTCTCTCCCTCTCTCTCTCCCTCAGTATCCGTCTCCTCCTCTCTCTCCATCACCAGTGTGTGCTCACCAGCGGCATCCTACGGACCTGCACCGGTTACTTTGTATCGAGGCTGACTTTTCTCCCTCTCACTCATCACATCCCAGAAAACACACACACACACACACTCACTCACACACACACACACACACCAGAACACAGATCTCCAACTGTCAGTGGCAGCTCAACGCCTTTGAGTCGCTTGTGTGTGTTTTTTTTCGTCCTCGCAGGGTTTTTTTTGGTTTATCCACTCCACTCCATCGGACTTCTCCCGTGGTCTCCGCTCTCTTGCAAGGTAAACTGATGCTCCGTTTATCGATGACCCAATAATAATATTGGTAAAACAGTACATTTTGCAGGTTGATCTGTGTGTTTTTGATGTGGACCTGCATGATGCAACCTGGTGCGTCATTCTTTAGTGTCTAATTTTAATAACTACTGATCATCAGATGGATTCATTGTAGGTATATATATATATTGAACCATCGCCTAGTGTGTGTTATGTAGTCTTTTACTTTTCATGATGCCACCTTTTGCACCGGAGTCTTATCTGCTCACTCTGCAAGCTTTGGATTCAACAGTAAGAAGTGATGAGATCGACACGAATCAGCATCTGACAGCAAGTGTACACCAATCCTCTTGACCAGTCTTTTTTTTTTCCTATTGTGGTTGTTAAATGGCTGTGGATTTACTGACAGGATGTGGCACACGGTGTGCTGTGGTGTATTTCACTGTAGTTTGGCACCGGTGCTGATGTTGCAAAGGGTGTTTGTAAAAGTGGGGCTGTGGTGTGTGTCTTTAACCCTTATCATCTTCACCGACATGGTACTTTTTTGTCCTTTTTTTGCAGAGAAGGACTACATTGCATGCCTATTGTGCATGCACACACACACACATATACACATGCACAGTTTTCTCCAGGACAGGAAGAGATGAATCACACTCCATTCTCCTGCTAAACCCATTAAACTGCATTATTCCTGTGTGATTAGACTGCTGGGGTCCAGGGCTCTGCCTGCCTCTCAAGGTCATCCCCTGTTGGCAAATGATGGTAAAGGGACACAGTGTTATGTAATAGCCTACCGCCTGTCTCAGGGGCTGGTCTGCTGCTTGGGCTCAGGACTCTAAAAATTACTCATTTGACTCTATACCTCTGTGTAAGTCTGCACCTGTGCCTGTGTACCAAAGTGTAACCACAGCTATGACTTGTTTTGTGGTTGTAGCGAGGCCCCAGTGGACTGTTAAGACAAAGGGCTATGACTCAGGTTTAGAGTCAGCATGGGGCTTTGGCTTTGCTCTGCATTGCACTGCAGACTGACCCCATGTTTCTTGTCCCAGACTCAGTTTCTTGTTTTTTGTTTTTTGGGGGGGTGGGTGGTGGATCTAAAATAAATCACTGACATTTTGCTGATTATACACCAGCTGTCTTTCTCTCTCTCTCTTTTCTGTTCAGATGTGCATGAGTAACTGGTGCAAAACATTTACCATGCATAAAAACCAAGAGCTAACAGCGGGGTGGGGTTGTGCTAACGAGTTTCATCCCTTTTCAAATCACTCTCATTACTTTCATACCATTTTCTCTCCACTCAAAAAAATCCCATTTCACAATAGGAGAGGGTTCATTCCTCGTGTGTGCAGTTCGCAGCTGCAGAGGCGTTGAAAATATCACAGATTAAAGTGAAGAATGTAATGGAAGGAATCTCCATTAACTGCGTCTTGACTGTTGAAGGTGTTGCTGAGCGGCAGATGTTTGTTCAGTTACCTAACATTTAAAGATAGTTTTCATTCTGCTGCTCATTGGCTGCAGCAGAGGGGTGATGTTGGCCAGTGATTGGACAGATGAGATGATGGAGGTGCACGCATGGGAAAGAAGACATATATGACCGTGTATTTGCAGCACAAAGGAGCATTTTTTTCTCTCGCTTTTTTACCAGATTCACCATGAAGTGATGTAAGCTGTGAGACAAAAACACCACACTTGAAATAGTTATTTTATTGAATTTTGATGTGAGTTATTTTTAAAGTTAATAGATACATCTGAGGTGTAATGTGATGGGGTAAACTCACCCTTACAGTGATGTAAAAGGTGTCAGCACACTGACACAGTGCAGATGCAGAGTGAGCTCTGCTGCTCATTGCATGAATGAAGTAAGACACAGTGATGAGTAACATTTGCTTTGTGATGCATGAGCCATTGTGAGCTTAATGTGAACATATTGAAAGCGAATCTGAAGGTTAGAAGTTTACAGTTTGTGCTGCAGTACACACGCTCCCAACATATCCGTTCATCATATGCTCTGAATGTTGATGTATATGATGCAGAACGATTTCCATTTACCCTGGATGCTCACATTTACAACACACACACACACACATACACACACACACACACACACACACACACACACACACACACACACACACACACACACACA
>JAPTYR010000017.1:23256350-23268354 GCA_029814505.1 Siphamia roseigaster | reverse complement strand
TTGTTAAGTTGTTACTGTGAAAAATTATTTTAATATTTTATACACAATATATGTGAAATTCATGATTCAATTCAAACTGGACCAAAAAATAGTTTTATTCCTACCATTGAATTACATGCAGAATATTTGCACTTCCTAGGTCCCATTGGGAAGAAGTTGAATTACGTCACTAAACAGTTCTATTAAGAGTTAGAAAATGTACCGAATCTGGATGGAAACCAGAAAGGCATGTCCACACTCATTACCAGTTCAGTGGGTCTCATCTTGTAGAGAATCTTCTCTGCGTTCTCGCTGTCCTGGCGGCTCTCCATGATCGCCAATAGCAGCTTGGAGGCATTGTTCTATAATACAGGGATCAGCCAATTAACGCTCATATTTTCCAAATCACACATAAAATACACATTATAATAAGAACACTGGGACTAATCCGAAGTAATTTAAGATGAACTAAAGGACTTGTCGAATGGCCTTTACAGTCATTAAACAAATGATAATGACAATTACAATATCACTTTTAAAGTTGTTGTTTTTTTTCCCTTGTAAGCTCTGTCAGGGTTCTCACGCTTTTTCCTGAAATTTTTTTCCAGGACATTTTCAGCTGCTACAACGTGTTATTACATCATACACTAATCCATTCCCCTGTCCCCCTCATTCCTTGGAAGTGTTCTTTTCTACAGTTGTAACTTGCATTTACCCAGACATTGCATGTGCAGTCTACAGCTATAAATTATCTGTGAAAAGTAATTATGACAAATATAAATAGAAATAATGCAAACACACCCACAGATTACAAAGTAGCATTTCATTAGCGTGACAAACTGGGCGTTATAATGTTTAATTGGACAATTACCAACTTAACTTTATTTTATCTCTTATTTTATTATTTTCTTTCCTGCACTTCCTCTAAAAAAATTGGTACATTTTCAATAATCCACTGAAAAACAATTTCCTTTGTTTCATCTCAGTTTAGGCACACAAAGTCACAAGGCAGGAAGAGGATACATACTTTTCCAGGGTAACTTAAGCATTTCTAGGACATTTGGCCTTTTTCCTCAGTTTCCATGACTGGAAAATTAGTCAATCATTTTCCAGGTTTTCCAGGATCTATGGGAACCCTGTCCGTTCTCATATAATTAAACACAAGTTGCTTCATCACCAGGTTGTTATTCTAAATGACAATCAGTTCTCAACTAACTTGGCTGGTTAAATACAAGTTCCAAAAATCAATAAATAAGTTATGAGGAGCTGGTGGAGTTTTAAAGAATTAATTGTTCAATAACACATATGGAACATGCTGTGGTGTTAAATATAAACCACTGTGAGATTTGCCACATTCTTTGTCCATTATATAATGTACTCAATGTACCGCGCTATACATAATGAGCTATATAAAGTAGCAACATAAGGAAGTGCTATAGTAATGGTGATGCGTCATAGTGAACCTGCCACTCACCTTGAGCTCCAGCACCAGATCCAGCCGACGCTTCCCCAGTGGGTTGATGGAGTTGACAATTAGTGCTATAATGATGTCAATGCCATTTGACTCGTGCTTGGCGATACATGTCTGGTTGAGTAAGAACGCTGTAGTTAATGTCAAGGCAGATTAGACTTAAAATGGATCAGAGTAAATGGTGTCTGCATAAATTCTCGGAATAGTAAATAATAAATAAGAAACGGAGAAATAAGTGTTAACATCAACCTGAAAAAATACTGAAAAAAGATGGACACAGCATACTGTTAATGTAAGATAATAACAGCAAGCCTTGCAATGCAAAAAATTATGTTTTTAGTTGATTTATTTTTTCTTCATTTTCTCATATTGTTGTTTGTATATGTAACATATTTTGAAATATGAGAAGCTCAAGATCCTAATGGCCATTCACATGCACTATTAATCATAATATAAGTTTTACTAAAGAAACATGTTAAAGTATCCCACTAGAAAAGCAGGAGATGGGCACAAACACACACTTTTTAGAATTTATGCATTAACTCAAAGACCCAAACATCCACTAGTGACCAAAACCATCTACTGATCTAAACTGTTTAATAACTCGTGATCCAGTAATCCTATGTAATACATGTAAATAATTGGTGTAAAATACAGTTTGTTGTCTTTTCATGGTCATCAGATATGACCAATTTGGATGTTCAGAGGCTCTTTAGTTACCGTGGAAACACAGTCATTTTCTATAACATTGATTCACCAGTAAAACCCAATGGAGTTGGGTCAATGACAGTGGATGGAGATACTTGTTTGCACACTTAATTATTGATTTCATTGCAGAAAAAGTGTTTTTTCTTCAGTTTTTTTCCCCATTTCTCACATAATAGCTGTTGAATTTACTCAGAGGTTCAATGAACATTTATATGATCAGTGAATTAAATATAGAAAAATACAGGATTTACACTGACAATTTTAAAATGCAGAGGATTAAATTATAGTAAATGGTGAAAAATGCTTAATACATTTTACATAAAGGGAAAAATCTTTTGGAAATTGTCACAAAAGTGGCACTGGGTCTTTCAGGGTTAAGATTACAAAATACATTGATTTGGGGCATCCTGGGTTAAATGTACAAAGGTTTAAGTTACATTACCGTAACATTTAATCTCCACTAATATACTGTAGTTTCTCTTTTATGCTATTACTGTGCATTGCAAAGCTCTTTCCTATGTTAACCCACTAACTTATTTCAACTTTAAATTACCTGGTTTTCATGGCAGGGTCCCTGGCAGTATTCTGTGATGGTTTCCAGGGTTTGGCGAACCAGGTCAACATTATTCTCATTTATATAAAGGCCCAGCAAACCAAGGCCTCCAGTTGTGCTTCCACAAATACAGTCCAAAAACTGAAGAGTCTCACACACCAGATTGTAGTTAGTCTTGTTGTCCTGGCTTCGCAGGAAGTTCTGGATTGAGAGAAAACCTATAATCATTAATCTGTCCACTGACCAGCTGATGTGTGTGTTTTTTATTTCACATTTTTCACAAAAAGGGTTGTACCTGCAGGTCTGAATTGTGATTTTCACAGAGTAGCTGTAGGTAACGTAGGATGGGTTTCATTATGGTGATAGCAGGGCTCATCTGAATTTCCTCAGAAGCCTCCTCAGCCCCGATCAGCTCACTGTTCTGGCCCAAGCCTTCAAGTTCTGGCTCCAGTTCCTTTCTAAAGGTACTGAAAGCCTTGGAGGTTGCAGAGGAGGCCTCTTTCAGCTGTCCCCTCATATCCTCCCTCATATGAAGCCCAGAGTCTTTCCCTACGGTGCAACAGGCAGGTAGAATCACATTAAAAAGATAGTGTCAATGACACTGCGCTCATCTGGAACATGTCTTAATTGGCAACCCAATTATGCACCATTTCACAAAACAAATGAATAAGTTTTGTGCCCATGGCTGAGATCTGCCTAACAAGCCAATCAGAATGGAAATCGGTTGAGCAATGAGAAAGTAGCGATTTTTGTGGATTGTGGACGACGACGATGGACGCATCACCACGGCATAAGCTCATCCGGAGGAGCTAAAAAGTACCTCATGCTTTACAGCAAGAGCTCAGTTTCTACATGAAAAGTCAACTTGAACTGCAGCTAAAAATATATACAATTCTGTGTGTGTACCATGTTATTACTAGACCCAAGATTTTAGCATAAAATTTACTGGCACGCAATAAAGCTCAACACTATTATGTACACAGACCAACAGACAGACACTCCAGTATCTGTCATTACTGAAAACAGGGAACCATGTTTCACAAAAGTAATCTAATTGTTTCCACATCCTTCCTCATTACGCAGACTCGTGGTCTTCACACGTTTCATCTGGAGACTTTATCAGAGTCATACTCTGTGATGACTCAGATCAGATCAAACCGGTCTCCGAGCTGTCACCACTGCCGTTTTCAACAAATGATCACCAAACAACAACAAAATAAGAAGACATAGGCTACATGAGGAAACAACCGACTGTTCACTACAGGTGGTTTCAACTCAATGTTCAATCACAGCAACAGCTTATATGACAATCTGAAATGCTGACATGTTTTTATCTCAGTGGCCACAGTATTATTTCACCAACAAAGCCTTGTGCAAACCAATGGCTGATAAACACATGGCTAAATTGTTGCTCAAATAATTTAATCACTGCCGAATCCAATTTGTGGTACCGTCTTTGTAACGGTTTGTGCTATGAAGGGACTTTTAGGACTACAAAACAACTCTTCAAAACACATACTTCTTGGTTTTGGGGGGTGGGAAACCTGCACGGTGTCCGCAGGCCATTGAAGTTGTTCATGACTACGACTTATTTCTTGTAAGAGATGATGCTGATCTCAAACAGCTGAACTGCTCCACACCTAAGAAACATAATTCAATGACACTCCCCTTCTATTTTTCCATGAATGAGTAATAGCACAAAGCCAAAAATGTACATTTAGGACCAGGGAGTGTATGGTTGAAATGCAGGGAGGACAGAGATTAAAAAGCAGGTTAAAAGGCTGCTGCTCTTTCCGCAGACAAGCCTGTCAAACCCGTTCTGCAGACAGACTCTCCAACCCCCCAACCCTTTAACATGTTAGCATTCTTCCTCGGGTCAACCCTTCAAGTGGAGGTTAGACTCGGGGCAAAGAAGGAAACCACTAAACATGCGACAGTACCCTTGCCAGGGTTTTAGCTCAATCATCTGGGACTGGTTTATTGGCTACAATCCAAAAGAAAGGGGAAAAAAAAGAGCCTTTTAGTTTAAAAATAGCACAAATTGTGTCTAGTTATCATATTGCTCCCTCACTGTACATGTTTTAGTTACACTGCATTGTGGTAATGTAACAGGAAATGTATAGCACAGCAAAAAGACCTGGATTCATCCTGCAACGTTACATGTAGGTAATGCATCACTCGCACTAACACTTTGTAATTATAATTTTGTAATGCTTTTCATGTCTTCTCCATGCAGCTTCCAACATGTCTGCTGCAAAGAGCTGAAGTCAACACAAACTTCCTAAAGCTAGAAAACCTCATTCAAAACAATGATCTGGTTATTTGTTAAGCAAATGTTTCCAGCTGCAGCAATGGAGGGTTACATTTCTCGACAACATGTTACAAATCAGTGGGTCTCAATTGGCCTGGCCTTCACTTTTATAGGAATCAATCCATATAAAAGGTATTTTTAAACATAAACTTTGCAACACATTAAATATACTCTTAATAAATTAAGGACACTGCAAAGTTGCACGACTGGTTTTTGAACACACAATAATTGAAGACACCGTTTCAGTTCTGAATAACATTTGAGCACTGATCCGAGACGTTTGGGTTTCGTTCTGTTTTATTTACAGTGTGCAGTGTTTGGAAATTCATATTTAAGCTCATTAAACACTTGACGTGTCATGGCTGCCAGCTACTGCAGACCCTTGACATCTGAAAAAAAAAAAAATCAGCATTCAAAGCAATAAAATGCCATTCAAAAATCTGTGTGGTTTCTTGTTAATTCCGTCTTTGTGTTTTTGGGGGCTGAAATGTATCAAAGACCAATTGTCACATTTAATCTGCAGAATAATTCTTGAAGTAGCCCAATGGTTTTAAGACTGTTGAGATGTAATATTCGGGGACTAAACAGAAAATTGAATAAAAGATTTTAATACAAAAGTTTTGTGCAAAGTATAGCTTCTTAAGTTGTGACAATCCTGAGGGTTAATAAACAAAAAGTCCATCATCAGTTTTTCTTATCAAGTTTTTGTTTTTTTCCTAAGTAAACATCACTGACAGATATAAAGTTGCAGAATACTGTGGAACAGACTAGATTTAATGTGACTCACTCACTTTAATGTAAGATCTTAAAATCTGATGAAGGATTCCTTGTGAGCCGATAGTGGGAAAGCGGGTCTATTAAGTAGTATTAAGATTTATTATGAGAGAAGAATGTTCATTTGGTTCAGTCAGACTGTCACAATCGGATCCATCTCTTTATAACCAGGGCAACAAACTTTGGCAAACAAGAGCCTACTAAGGGAGTCAAATAATGCAAACTCAGCAAGAGGATCAATAAGGCTTTAAATGTCAGCAGAGGGAGAGTCACTGTCACTGAATGGATTATGGATGTGCTTCAGACTTAATGAAATATTCACCTCTTCGAAGATCTATACCAGCATAAATAAACAAACAGTGACAGGAAAACCTACAGAGTTATTGAGGAAGCTGCTGAATAATAGCAAAAAAAAAAAAAAAAAACCCTTGGGTGACATCAGTTATGAGCTGTGGACTCTGAACTGAGAGCATCGTAAAGCACCAACAGACATCGTCATGAACTCCCCATGTGCGGCAGAGGCAGTAAAGGTGATAATGAGCACCACAGATGTGCACAATTCAATATTAGTCACACATTTACCATTAAAAAAAAAAAAAAAGCAAACATGCAACCTCAGAGATCATCAATAATGGGCGTGGAGATAGGATACCCCGAGCTGCAGCCTGTCCTTTAAAAATCCCTGCCTCTTCCTCAGTTGCTATGGTAACCAGAGCAGTGGGTGACGGGTGGAAGCTGGGTGGGTGGGTGATTTAATGTAAGCCCTGTCTACCACACGTTACCCTGCTTTTTAATCTGCTTGGGATGTTTATAAGGGAGAAAATAGGATTGTCTCTCTAATTCAGCGGACAAAAACAAAACCATTAAGGATTACAGGCTAAAATCTAGTTTGCCATCACACAGCGGAACCATGAAATCCTGCTGAATTACAAAGCTTTTAGTGCTCTGTGGTGCATCAGTGTGTGGAGTGTTTACGGTCGACATAAGGTGCATAAATGGAAGCCGAGGGAGCCGAGAATGGAACCTGAGAAGGATGACAGGAAATGGGCGAGGAGAATGAGCAGACCCCTCAGTGCTCAAGGTGACTTTCCTTTTCATTGACCTGATTATGTGCACTCCGCCCCATCATGAAAAAAAAAAAAAAGTGTACTGTTCGCTCCTTCTCTCTCTCACTTGACACTGATAACGGGCTGCATTCGCCAAAACCGCAGAGAAGAGCTAGTGGGAGGTCGCAGCCTGTAGCCTGTGTGTGTGAACATATTTCCACCACCACCTCACCCTCTCCAGACCAGCCTTGTCATTAGGGGGCATTCCCCACATACAGAGCCACAAAATCAGCCCCAGGGCCCTGTTAGAGCACCCCATCATCCCCCCACAGTTACTAGGGCAACATGTTCATCCCCACCACCCCACCCCAACATACACACACAGCACCTCCTAATTAGATAGACATGACACAATCACCTACGTCTTTAAGTGGAATCCAGCCTGTATCCTAGGGAGTGATAAACCAGACCAGTAAGCCTGACTCCTCTCACGAACACACACAGACCACGATAGCCTTGGACTATCCACTGCTCACATGTATCTACACACACACACACAAACACACATTCCAATCAGTAGATAGCCCGGCTTCTGCTCCTGCACTCCTTCTCCTGTGTTCATTTGATTACCCAGCAGTGCACAGATTCATTGAGCTTGGCTTACCCTGTCCAGGACTGCGCTTGCATTCCCTTTATATCCTTAGTGCTCTGCAGTATCCAGCTTTTTGCACTGTCGACAAAAATAACGATGCTTGCCTTGAAGGCAGCATGCACTGGGGCATTTCTTGTGCAAGGTACGTATTCCACGCAGGTTCAGAGTGGATCGTAGCCACCTTGCAGTCCCGATGGCTGCCGAAATGAGAGGAAAATCCCAGCAGCAGTCGGATGGGAGGCAAACTAGGGATAAACCGGCTGTGCGGCAGGAGCTGCTGTTTGAGATCGTGCAACAAGCAGCCAGCTGGCCGGCGAGAACTTCTCTGTCCTCAGCAGGCAGTGTATCCACTCCCTGCCCAACCTCCTTCACTCTTCTCTTCCTCTGCAGAATGCCGTGGGGGCAGAGGGGACAGGCACAGATGTTACTGGCTCCAGGCCACACCCCTTTTCAACACTCCCCGTCCTAATAGGATGCAGCCAAGCCGTGGCCGCCGCCCAGCTCACCCCCTCCCCCCTCCTCGGGCTTTGGACAACTTATTTAGGGTTTGTTTGGAGAAGGTCCGCTTGGAGAGCTGCAGGAGAACAACAACACTAAGGTGCATAGACTTTTAGTGACTGCAGGCGGTGAAAGTGTGACATGAATATTCACCAAAAATCTCCACAATTACAGCATCAACTGAGGATCAAATAAAGTGTTAAAGTCTTCTGGTGTGTTTAAACACCTTAATCATTTCAAAATGCTGCGAAGTATTTGTGCTTTCGCTTGCCAAAGATGAGATAACTGACAAAATATCAGAGGATTTTAATCTAAACAATTCCAGACCCTCCTACATGATTTACAGCTCAGGTATCACTCTCGCGTCTCAGCTAATTACGGACAACCAATATTCCTAAACATTCCTAAGGTACAACATCTTTGCTCTGAGGACACAGTAAAGAATGAAGACATCAAACAGATGGACATGAATTGGATCGGCAAAGTTTACCAGAAACCTTTGCGGTTCATTTCACTTCCCTGCACCTACTCATGTTAACCCTCTACAGGCAGAATTATTATTACTCACCAATATGCTGAGTTTTATAGGGAAAACACAAGGTAGTCATAAAATAAAAGTGACAGCTGTGCAATTAAATACAACAAACCAGAAAAGCAATGCAATGTCATGTTTAAGATGCCTGAATCTTACAAGCTGTGTCTGAGAGGTGCCAATTCAACTCTGCAGTCACTTTTAAGACCATATAATCCACAGTAATTACTGCTTTCTCCATCTTTGTAGATACAGGAGGTGAGAAAATCAGACGTGCTCTCATAAGACGATGTGTGCCATGTATCTGACTCAGAGCCTGCCGGTTTTCCATACAGGTGTTGACAAAAAGTGTCATCTTCGTGTCATTCATTTCCTGTGTTACTGAGGTGTGTCACACAACGGCGACGGTAATCGAGCTAAAAAGACGTCATAAAGCTTTTGTTGGATGTTTCATGATACAACACTCACCCAATCATCACGGTTTAAAAGAAATGTGGTAGAGTAGCATGTATCCTGTGGCTAAGATTGGAAATTCTGGACTTGGACATTTCTCTGCCTAAAGGAAGTCACAAATCAAACCTTAAAAGCTGAATTCACCATTTCCTCAACAGCTGTGAGTGAAAACTCAGCAGTAACCAGTATTAAAATAAGTCCTCTCTTCATCTCTTTTCCAAAAGGGTCATACGTTTTCTTTACATGAGAATGCCTTTTAAAGCCAACATCATTTCCCATGATTTGTGGGTTATTAAAAGTTCAAAGTCTTCAAACAGCTGCCTCTTTCTCCAATCTGAAGATGCCAACGTGTAAAGTCGCCTGCAGCTTTAAGATTTCTGGTCTACCTCAAGTCACATGTTACTGATATAACTCTTCTGAAGCATTAGCCATCCGCCAATTTTTATATTTCTGTACTTGAGCCTGCATTGTTGATCCAAACGAGTGGGCTTGTGGGAAAGGGTTTATCTCAACAGAACTGGTGTTACAGACATCAGTGGCGATCCACGCCGGTGCAGTCATGAATAGATAACAGTGGAAGCTGTACAGTCCTGGGTAGCTGCCTCTGAAAAGAATGTCATGCAGCTGGAATAACAGACAGGTCCTGTTCCCATGGAGGGCTTCTGTTCTGGTGGGATGGATTGGCTGTGTCAATAACAACCACGACTGGTGTTTTGGTGACCAGGGGCCACAGGTACATGCAACAGAAAATATCAGCGACAGAGAACAGTGACATTTTCATGGACGATTGCCTGTTATTACAGTGCTGTGTTTAAAGTTAAGTAAAATATATCCGCCAATAGTATGCAGTTACTGTGTGAACGCTTTGTCTTTTTACTGAACTTTTGTTAATTAACCAGCATTGAAGGGCAGCCAAATCCATGTTTGTTTTTTTAATAGGAAATAACATCATCCTTTTTTTTTTTTTTTTTAAGTACAATGGTGCTGTGTGTAAAGCCACTAGAATCTGGATATCGGACTGTAATACATCAACACGGAAGTTGAGCATGGAAATCTAATTGACTGCAGAATGTAGATGACCCTGGAAAGTTCAACTCTGATTACAAGCTTGTTGACAGAATTTCCTTGCTGATATAAGCAACAAAAAACAAAGGCTTTGGTGATGTGTTAATCATTATATATATATATATATATATATATATTGGTGTGAAAAACAAGATTTGTCTAAAACCACACACATGGTAAACTAAGTGTGCAGTGGTAAAGACATAAGCAAAAAAGCCTGAAATTAAGTGTCACTGGGTGATGTTATTAAACACAACAAGGTCCTATACTAATGACATGTACAACTTCAGTAATCTCAAGTGAATCATGACTGACAGGCCTGGGCTGAAAAAACAGTTTTGCAGCCTGCTGCAAAGGAATGTGTGAAGGGTAACGTTATATTACGGTTCGTATCATGTGGTGGAAGGCTACAGGCCTTCACTGTACATATGTTTCATCCAGGGTGGGGCCATATCCATAAATTCCACCCATGCAGCCCTTCCCTTGCAGGAGACCCTAACTATCACAAATTAAACGCCAGGATTAAAAAGGGTCCTACTGGTCTCTACCCACCCTCTGAGAAGTCTGTAATTACCCCCTGGAATAGAGGGGTTCATCCCAGGAGGGATGCTCACTCAGCTTTCTGCATCCAATAATATTAAACAACTGCACAGATCTAAAGGGAACACTAAAAAGTTTAACAAAAGACAACAATTTACTGAAAAGAGGCAGTGGATTTCACATTACAAATGTACTAAGTTATATTGAAAGCTATTCGTTTGGAAAATGAATGAAGTATAACACCAGACAATTATATTGACATTTTTTCGCAAAGACTTAACACCTATAAACCTTGAGACCTCCTTTATTCTCAGGATTACCTTGAAATCTCTGCATGTAAGATAAAGACGCAAAGAACTTCCCGAAAGAGGCACTGCTGCAAAAGCATTCTGAAATGAAAGGCTGCAGCTGCAGTGAACGTGCTTGTAACGGATTGACAGAATTTGAGGGTTAAAAGACTGTGGCTTAACTTGTTGATCCCTCCAGATGTAGGCCAAACTCTCTGTGCTGAGAAATCAGTGGTTAAGGTTTTCCAGCTACAAGATAAGACAGAGGAGGCAGCAAGGAGCAAACTGCAGCGGTGGTGGCATATAAACAAACAATCAAATCAAATAGAGTAACAGTAATCCATCCTAATCCAATCAGGACCCCGTCTGCTGAGGGTGAAGACAGCTTCAAAGCACAGACGGCCTATGAGCTAATGTGACACACTGAATCGGTGAGAAAAGGTCTGAGGTCTCGGCCTTATATTTGACCGCAAACATGGACGCGAGTTTGGCTGAACACCAGCTGAACACATGACTGAAACCTGAGGCGAATCTGTTCCAACATATGCCACCATGTTGCACCTGGAGATGGTCGAGTTGCAAGCCGCTTATCTTAAAGTCTGTCAAGACTTCCGCAGAGAAAAAAAAAACAGGAGACAAGGAACAGGGCAGCTAAATAATGAAGTCATGAAAAATCAGCTGGGAAGCTTGAGCCACTGTATGAAGACTGCAATGAAACAGCATAAAAGGATGTTTGGGGACATTAACAAGGACACCTGCTGTTTAACAGGATCGACCTGACAGCTTCTGCCCTTTGGCGTCTCAGCTATCAACAGTGCAAAGTGAACTGCTGGAACACAAACAACACTGTTCAGGACAGCAGTACACTTACTTAACCTAGAAACAGGGCTGAATACCATGGTTGTTTTTAGAAGTAGACATCGACCAGTCGATATATTGGACCGATATATGGACTTTTTCTAAAACATCGGCTATCGGCCAATATTTGTGAAGAAAAAGCCAATAAAATGGTACGAGGATTTTTGATCAGGCACGGGCAGCTGCAGCCACCACTTTGATTGACCAGGGGTCTTTCTCTTTTCCAATGGGAGTCTTAATGGTAGCTTCAGTACAAAGAAAACTTTGTTTGAATGCA
>JAPTYR010000017.1:23226368-23237839 GCA_029814505.1 Siphamia roseigaster | reverse complement strand
GCTTTTTAAGACCTTAAAAACCACATATTGTAAATAAGACTTTTTAAGACTTTTTAAGGATCCGCAGAGACCCTGACACTTACATTTGAAAACAGAGATGACAGTACAGTATATCTGAAGTGACTAATGACAGAAAGAACAAATCTATAGAGGTTTAAATGAATTTGAAGAAGCTATAAAACACCAACCTTTTCTGCAGTGGGAGCAACAGGTGAGCCTGAGGGAGGGCTTTTGCCCTGGGTATCAGTCCCTGAGTCTCTTCTCTCAGGTGGCTTCAGAGTTGTGCTGGTCTTGCCTACAGGAGGCCAACCAGTGTCATTAGCTGAAAAACAAAGAGGACAAAGTAAGTGTGTTGAAAGACAAAAAATGCACCGAATGCAGTCATTAATATGGTATCAGAAGCACTGGCCTCTTTTAAAACTAGTGACAAAGCATGTCCACCAGAGCTAGGTCTAAATGGTATATTATTTTCAGTGTTTTTAAAGTGACTGAATTACATACAGTACAAATTATTAGAAATACCATGAAGCATGTACCACATTTTAACAACATAAATTGTTAACATAAATTATATTTGTACCATTTTGACCTAGGAATGGTGATAAATAGAAGGTTCGGGATTTTCATAAGCCTATCCTATTAATTAGATATCACTGTGAAAAATATTTTGAGTTAATTCTGCATTTTTAAGGTGCAAATAAGACAGACAACAAGAGGTCTCAGAAAATAGAAAGTCTGCTTAGAGATATATTATCAAAGTAATGGTGATTTACTAAGGAATGATTACATGTACTTGTATTTTTGAATAGCTAAAAAAGAAAGAGGGAAGTCTGAGGAAGAGAAACAGCCAATGTACTTGGAATACATGTACATTTCTGAAGGGTTAGCATTTCAAGTGTTTAGTTTTGGTAAGTTAGTCATCTCCCCCCCCCCAAGTGCTTAGTTTAGTTTATTTATGTAATAATAATATGAAAAAGAAGAAACTCAGCAGGTAAAATGACTATGTGTTATGACATGTGTTGTCTTTCACACTGCAGACTAAGTGTCTAAAGAGGATAGGATAAAAACCCAGAACCTTCATTTCACATCAATAATGAAAATGAAGGTGTCTGCATTAGTGTTATGCAATTTTACTTGTATTTGCTAAATGGTAATTTTGTATTCACAGACTGATAGTAAGGGACCAACGCATGTACTGTTTGTATCGAGTATCCATATGATTATAAAAACACACGTTTAAAGGGTAAAAGGGAAGGGGGTAAAAAGGAAGAGGGAAGAAAAGAACAACACAACAAAAACACCATTAGACATATATTTTGAGTCAAATGACAGCAAATAAATGAGAAAATACCTCTGTTAACTCCAGATAATTATTGGCCAATTTACAGTTACTTCACAAAACAGTGTCTGTGTCTCAGGTTCTAACTTCAGATGCTCTACTATTTTCATACAATAAGAACAGGACTGGAATGTCCTACATATTTCTACAGTCTGTGAGGAATGAAAATGATCACTTAAGTGACAGCTGTTGAGTGAATCCTGACACTTCAACGTGAACAAGTGAATTTTCTTGTCCATGTGAAGTGTTTATGAATGGTTGCTGTGAGGATGGGATGTGTATGTTAAAGTTAAGCAAGCAGAGGATGTTATGACAGCACAACATAGTAGCTCAAACACTTAGGACTGCTTGTTATGTGCAAATTTATGAGGCACTCGACTCATTGAACCTTCTCAGAAGTGTTAAAATGTACACAGATGTGCACCCACAGGATCAGCCAGGACAGTCTCTTCATAAGATGAATGATGTTGAAGACTATGAAGAGAATAAAAATTCTGCAGATGGCAGCGAAGTATTTCAAGTTGGCAGCACTCCATTCTACGTCATTACAGCAAATGTTGCAAATTAAACATCCACATGTTCTCTCTCCAGTCCAGAAAACCTGCCTGAATGCTGCACTGACAGAAAAGCTTAACAATGCCAAACCAGGATGTGTCAGAGAGCAGTTTATCAAATTAAACAGGCACAGATGTATCTTCTCCTCCGTTTCTAAGCAACTCAGCAGTGCTTTGTTCAAGAATGGAGAAGCTTCATTTTCATTCATTTTAATCAATCAGTTCTATGGAGTGTGAAAATAGTCATACTGAGTGGAGATTCATGACAACATTTAGCTAAAAATGAATCCTTCTAATGTCGATTTCTCAGTCAGTTACACAAATAGGAACTAAAGTGACAATGATCTTTCAAAAATACAGCCGTAAAATGAGGTAAAACTCCAGATTTTGTTGAGGATCCTGTGCTACAATAGAGAGAAGGTTCAGAAAGTGCCATCCCTCTGCTTATGCAGCACTGTGCACTCACGGGACATGCCATCAGAGCCAGTAGAGGCTCCTGGGTGTGTTTCTGGAAGGGACGGGGGTACCGGGTCCACAACGATGTCTAAATCAGACACCTTCCAAGGGCCGGGAGGCTTTCGCACACCATCTGCCCCAGGAAGCATTGCCCCACCCCACCCAGTAAAACGGAGACATTACAAAGACAGGACAGCAGTGACACATGAGAGAAGAGGAGAGAAAAGGGAGGGAACCACAGGATAAACAACAGAGTACACACGAAAAGAGTGAGGTTAGACAGGAAGGAGAAGAATTATAGAAATAATGTCCAGAGAGGCCAGGTAGGAAGGAAACAGTGTAGCATGCAAGATGTAGTAAAAGTACAGTGGTGCGGCTTTAACAGTGAAGCCAGAAACAGCCTTCTCACATATCTATGTTCATTTAGTGCAAGTGGAAACCTCAGTAAAACTGGAATTTAACAAAAATGTAAACAATATACACAAGATAACACCTACTGATGCCAATGGTTTACTTGTATATCACATTTTGTCACTTTTGTGGAACACATGGACATCAACTAAAATGACCAACCTGACTTGATGCGACCCTGGTTGGCTTGGTTATTGACACCCAGAGTCTGAGGTTTCAGTGGATCAGGTGGCAGAGTATAGCCCCCTTCTTGTCGGCCGGGTACAGGGACTTGAATGTATGGCCCAACGGCAGCCACCCGACCCAAAGTTCCGGGGGCTGGTTGTGGAGAGGGCGGACCATTTGCTCTGTTGAGCTGTAGGAAAAGAGAGTAAAATAAATATTAAATCAAAAGAACATTGTGCTTGACAGTTTTAAATGAATATTGGACCAATTCTCCAATTTTTCTTCATTTCATTTATGTGCTCCTTGTCTTACAGGAAGGTTTTCTTTTTGACGTGCCTCAGCTTTTTTCTTGTAGAGGCGTTCCCGCAGTTCGCTGATGCGCTTGTCCATGAGTGTCACTTCCATGTTGCGCTTGTTGAGAAGCTCTTTCTGTTGCTGCAGTTTACTATTTTGTTCTTGGTTCAACTTGTTTCGAATCTGCAGATTAAAAAAAGTGGAAAAAAAATAACTAACTTAGTTTTACTGGTGTTTTAGATGGTGCTAAAACTGTAGCCATGACAACACAGGTTATCATGCTGGTCAACATTACCTGAAGCTCCTGATAGAGTTTGCGGAGCTCTAAAGCTGCAGCACCAGTGACTTGGCCACCGAGAACAGTCTGCACACCGTTGAGCTTCCCCCGCCGCAGGTCCTCCAGCTGAAGGCTGAGCTGCTCCACCCTCAGCACTGCTGCCTGTAACTCCGCCTGCTTCTCTTGGAAAAGGCTGCTAACTTGCTCAATCTCTGCCGCTGGTTGTAAGAAACAAAGCCATCACATCATTTTTAGTCATAATTTAATCATAATTTATTTTGTCCAAGGTTAATTCTCAGCATTGAATTTATGATAACTTTCACCAAGCCTCAAGGAAAAATTATAACAGAAATTTGCATCAGAGCAGAAACATTGTCGTCATCAGTTTTGAAATAGTAAAATAAAACTAATACATACACAGGTTTCCATTGATGACCTTGCTGTAATCCACCTGGCCTCTCATTGCCCGGATCTTCTTCAGTTTTGCTTCCTGGCTCTCCACACGGTCCTTCAGCCTCTGCAGCTTTTCGCTCTCTGAAATGGTCTGCTGCTGACGTCGCTCCTGCTGCTTCAAGTAACGCAAACGTTGCTCCTGTAGAGACAAAGAAAAAAAACTGATTAAAAAACTAATTAGAATTTCAATTAGTAAACTAACCAACTAGCTGTCAGAAGTGACAGCTATGGGTATATCCCCAAATGCCCCCAGTCCTTAACCAGACAGCTATGGTGTTTAGTGATTTATAACTTTTGAGCGGCCCCTTGTGGGCAATCTAGAAATGGTAAATCGTACAAAATCAAATCAGTTCTTCCTCTCCATTACATCCACCCATATGCCAAAGATCAAATTTATAAGCTAAATATTTTTCAAGTTATCGTGGTAACATCTACAGTATACGGAGCTGGCAGCGGTCAGACAAAACACATAATATCCACGAAACTCTGTTCAGGGATATAACAAGTAAAAACATGGATAGTTGTTTTAGTGTATTCCAGTTCTGCCAAATAATATTTAAGTGAAGTGAAGTGCAGATTACAAACCTCTGAATTCTTCTACCCTCCCCTATAGTGGGTATAAAAAATTTCCCTTGGTAAAGTTTGTCATCCATTGTGAGCACCTTAACCCTGGGTACCAACCATTTAAAGGTGGAAAAAAAGGAGAAACAACCATACAGTCATCACAGAATAACAGGCTGGACTCCATGAACAGCAACGCATAAAAACACAATAACTCAGATCTTTAAATTATTACTATAAAATAAATAAATAAATATATATTTTTTTAAAAATCACACTGTAGAACTTTAAATACAAAATATACAAACATTTCAATCTATATTTAAGTGCAAATTTCAAGCATTTACAGATTACAGATCATTTCTTTTAATTCAACAGATTAATTTGAACAATAACAGTAATCCTGTAGCTATCTACGTGGCAGACGATCCCCCGAACTAGGCTAAATCTTGCTGTGCTGTGTCAAGACTGTCTGAAGGCTGAAGAAAGGGTCAGATGACTTCATCTTTCTATCCAACTGAGAACTGCTCCAGTTTAGGTCTGAAAATAGGAAATGACAAGCCCAGGTTGCCAAATGACTGCAGGGCTTCGAGTAGGCCTACTTTTTAGACACCACAACAGAGGCAATGAACTGCCTTTCGATCTGCAAGGCCTACAATGGGCTTAGTGATGCATGACTGATCAGCACAGCACAAGCACAGTGGTCAGACTGAGTTAGTGTACTGAAAAAGCCACCAGGAATGACGAGGTAAAAGGTTTTTTGGAGATTTGCAGCCTAATGATTCGATTTCTTTTTATATAATAGGTGATCCAGGCAAAAATAAATAGTTGATAGTGGGTTCAGGTTTCTGCCACACCTATGCATACTTGTAATATTTTGTTTATTTTGTGAAACAACTAAACTGAACTTGGTAATTACCCAAAAAGAAAGCTCAGAAAATATCCCTATGGGCCAAGATGAAATCCTGGGAATGTACAAGTGTGACTAGTCTGATAAAGGGTCAGTCTTTAGCATTCAAAACAGAGGATAATTAATGTGGCTGAGTGCACTCTGCAATATCTGTGCACGTGTTCCTCTTGACTGAAATATAAATTCAGGATGGTCCTGGCACCGTGACTCATCCCATCTCATTTGTTACATAACCATTTGGCCTCATTTCGGGTCACGACGGGACACTTTAGATGAGAGTAGTGCCATACTAGTCCATCAAAAAGCCTCAAGACTTGGGCCAAAACATAGTTTGACTTTTCTGGGGCTGTTAGCCAATGAGAATTCAAACAGATCACAGAATGAACATAAGGATGTTCGCCATGGCATCCTAGAAGTGGAACTGAATGATCAACCTGTCTTATAAGGCGAAGACTGTCATCTGCAGAAGAATGATAAATAATGCATAAATCCGTGAAAATGACTGGTTACCTTTGCAACGAGCATCTGCTGCTGAGCTTCGATTTGCTGTTGCTGCCGCGTGGCCATCTCCTGCAGCTCGGACAGTGTGAGCTCCACACGCTGATTCCCCACCTACACAAAGACACACACAACAACTGGTCAGCCAAATAATAATCCAATGATGTCAACGGAGACTGGAAATACAGCGAGGTTTTCTGAGCACTTACATCAGTGACTGTTGAGCTGAAAGTGTGAATCAATAAGGACATCAAGTGTAAAAGCTCCAGATTTGGAACTATTTGAAGCTAAGTGAGGCCATATTGGAACAAATAACTCTTAGACTAGACTCCACATATACCAGCTTTTGGTTAAAAAAAATAAAAATAAAAAAACAACAACACCTAAAAAGAGAACATTTCAATCTTCACCACAATAACTAAATAAATAAATAAATAAAGGCTTATTAGCTTCAACTTGGTCCCCAGAGGACACCTGGTTTTGCAGTGATATAAGACAAGACAATGGAATACAAATAGACAAGAAATGACAATACAAAAAAAGTACATAAAAAATGTAGGGTGGGAGAGTGTGAGGATGTACTAAATCTTGTCGGCATCAATAGGAGTCTGAGGTTGAAGTTTTAAGTGTATAATAATAAAAGTGCTGTATTCAAAATAAAGTGCTGAATTGTGGGGGATCAATTAGAGCTTATGACCTTCATCAAATTTAGAACAACATGGATATGTGGATACAAATTCAACCACTTAATGGAACAACCAAAACAAAACTGACAGCTGATTTGGCAGGACTTATCACGTGTAAAAGTACATCCTATATTTATTCCAACAAACTTCAGTTTCAGAAATTAAACTTCAGTTTCAGACAAATTAAATACAATCAAAGCATCCACCTATAAAAGGTTATACAAGTTAAAATGTTACATAAGGATAAAACACAAAAAACATTGAAAGAAGTTACACAAAAAGCCATTTGCAGCAATCATTTCTCCTGCCAGAGGCTCAGACCAAGTAAGAGCAGTGAGAGTCCTCCTCCCCTTCCTCCTCCTCCTCCTCCTCAACACTCCATGCATCACTACAGCAGGACATTAATTGTGATGAGATCCAGTTAGTGAGGAGGGAGGTTCGAGCCTCTGAGGACGTTGTGTCATTTTCTGTTTGCACACATGACAAAAAGCACACAGAGAGCGGAAGACAGCTGTACATATGTTTTTGTGTAGGAGAGATATTCTTAACGGTAAATTTTCGCTGACTGAAAATGTGAGGGAGAACAGACATGCTGAGTGCTTCTGCCGGTTTGTGTCACACTGATGCATTCAAATTCATGGATTTTCAGATGTCGTTAACAATGGTTGCTTCAATAACCTGCTTAATGGCTTTATTATGGCTCGTAATTGCAGTAAGATTCATAAATAACAAAAAAAGAGGACTGCAGCAAACCATTTTCATTATAGATATCCTTGGAGATCATTTCATCTTGTTAATACCGGAAACAGTTTTCATGAAAATAGACAAAAAAAGGCCCTTTACAATTGATATTTTTTTGCAGTACATCTTGTTTAAAACCTTAGTGTTAAACCTATAAAACTTGTAAACAAATTGCTCATTAAAATATGTGCATTATAATATATTTTCAATCAATAGATAATTCATTAATTTATTATTCAACCATTCAATCAAGGAGGTGTGGGAGCCTTTCCCAGCTACTACTGAATGAAGGTTGGGTATGAATGAATGTATAAATGACATATAAAAAACACAACACAAACACCAATGAAAGCAAATTCCTGAAGGAATAAAACATGAGACAACTAGAAAAGCGCTTGGACAGTGCAGAGCTCTGCCAAGGCAGATCAGCCCCCCAATGGTTTTTAAGTCTAAAATCAATCCCTGGACCTTGAAAACCTATGGAGTGAGTCACTGGCAACAACACAGCATTTCTGCTGGTAAGATTTTACCATGGCAAAATGATGTCCTGCACCTTGAAGGGGAAAAATGTTATTTTGCATGTGAGACCTTATTTCTGAATTAAAATGTATCACTCTATACACCCATATCACTTTTTTCGCATTTGGTGCACATCCAAAGATATTGTGTCACACGATATCCACTCCAAATGTGAAAAAAGTGATATGGGTGAGTAGAGTGATACATTTTAATTCAGAAATAAGGTCCCACACGCAAAAGAAAAAAATAGTTTTCCTTTAAATGACAGTCTGCACAGCTTCAGGAGGTAGGGGAAAAAGATTTTCCTTTCACTTCTGCAAGCAGAGCCCGGCCGATTAATCAGGCCGATTATAGGGTGTCACCGATTAATCGCTATCGGCCAATAAGTAGCCGATTTATTAGCTTTTTCTTTTTTTGCTGCCGAGTTTCTCTGCGCTGCTAATCAGGCTACGACCCCCACACACCTGCACCTAAAATCACAGACTGATACCCCCACGTTCTGACAAGGATGGAGTTAGTCCCCCAGTCCGAACCACCCTGACCCCGCATGCTCCAACAAGGACCTCTGCTGCAGCGAACTGCCTATCACCCCACCATTCCTCCGCTTGACACGGGTGTAACTGACAATCAGCTGTGTGTGCCCGGACCCCTTTACATGAGGGTCGTTTCCTTTGTTTACATGCACGTTGAGAGGAAAGGACGCCACAGCAGGAACACAGACAAAAATCCAATATCGGTCAGACTCTAGTTTCTTGTGCCAATATCAACATTGCCTGAAAATGTTAACAAATCCGTCCGTAACTTTCCGAGTTATCTTACTAACCGACAGATAGACAGACACCGATGAAAACATAAGCTCTGCCATTCCTTGGCAGAGGTAACAAAAACATTACACTAAAAACAATTCATTTCAATGTCATTTAGACAAGTGAACAACAGTGAAGAGGTAAACACTTATATAATCTTAACTCGTTTTCTGAAATCATATACAACATTATTTCAACCTACTGACATTATTTTAAGCTGCGAGTTCCGAGTCAATCATAACATCACCAAAACAATGACCATTCCACCAGACGAAAAGAAGAGGTATGCCCTGGACAGGTTTCCATTTCATAACTGGGCTGACATACACAGATGAACTCAATAAAAAATTATTGTTCTAAATATATAAAAACCTGGATGTAAACAAAGACAATACATCGGCAGAAGTACAAACGAATGCCACCTATTGTCACAACAGTGACACCAGACATAATAAACAAGTTCACCTGCACCAAATAGTTTCAGTGAAGTTCTCCTCTCAACTCAGACATTGGCACCTTTTTGACACAACACTCCATTGCCGGTCTGTCACTGTAAAGACGTCTGAACATTCTCAAAGCAGTTTCTGGCGTCGGCGCGCTGCTAAAACACTCGTTCTCAGCAAGCATGAGGCATAGTCCTCCAAACTGCAAGCAGCTTTGAAATTCTCAAGTGCTCCTTGACTGCGCCTTTAGGAAGTGTTTTCAAAGAGGGAGGAGATAGGAGTGGATGTGGGAAATGTCACTGTGTTTTTTTTTTTTTTCTTCCAGTAACACAGTCAGAAATATTAAATATCTGTGCTGGCAGGGGAATTGTTTAAAGGTGATGAAATACTGCCTATCAACAGAGTTCAAGTGCGTTTGCGTTTCTCTACAGTACACTATTTTTGATTTGCTTGCCATGCCCACGAACAAGCAGTAAAATAGTTGGGGACAAACATTTTTTTTTTTTTATCCTTTTGTTAGATTTCCAGCACTTGTTCACTTGGCGTTTTCCTGGCTGTTATTTAAGGTGTAGAAGATATAAAGGGTGTCTGGGAAGCCTCAGAGGGTTGGGGGGAGGGACGCGGTGACTCAAGTGAAGCTGAGATGGAGAGAGTGGGGGAAAGCCACTGGCACACAGTCACACTCAAGTGCACTGAGGCAATGCTGCATCAGTGATAATTCACCCAAAGGAGAAATAGACCTGTACCCTCAAACAGTGATGAAGAGGAAGTTGGAGAAACATCCTGCAGAGTGGAAGGCTCCCCACAAAGTATCAAGACTTTGTAGATATTTGACAAACGCATGATGATGTTCTAATACCAACTGATTTTCAGCTATGTTAGGCAAATAAAAGAAGATTATTTAAATGAATGAAAATGTGTGCGAGCAGTGCTGCACTCCCCTGGGGCTGCTGTGCTCTTTAGGAGGCGGTGGCTTTTCAACGGGGTGATCGGCTCAGCTCGGTGGACGGAAAGCCCCCGGGGTTTGGGCAGCAGTCCACGGAAAAGCCAAAGCAATGATCCTCTTAAGGCCTGTTATATCATCCAACTGATATAATCTGCTAAATCAGATATTAATAAGAAAGTCAGGAACAAATGAGCTTCAGCACTTGGGGAGGTTAAGCAGAGGTTTTGGATGAAAGAGCAGTAAAGATGGAACAGCCATTTTCGTCTGTCCTGCTCTGATGTGTTTAAGGGATGACTGATCAATGGCTCATGTTTTAAGTAATATGACCTAGACTTCACATGTACAGGGTCAGAAGTTGCGGGTTTAGGATAATGAAAGGAATGGCCTCTAGGTGCTCTTCCCCTGCACCGCCATAGACTTAAAAGACAAAACATAAAACACAATCCTTCTATTTCTTACTACACTGGAAGCTTCCCTTCACCCTTAAGCTTGAATTAGTGGTTCCTTGACCGTAACACTTTCCCATTGTGAAATCTGGGACAGATGGTCGCAGAGAGAAGACGCCATGCCAGAGGCTGCTCTTACTGAAGTCATTCACATCTTCTAGCAAACACATCCTAAAGCTGAACATGCACAACAAAGGGAAACCTGGGCAGGAAATACTTGACTGCGTCTTGACATGAAGCACCAGGAACTGTGGCAGTTACTGTTGGATGTCACTTTAATATCAGAATTAATGTTTTCTCAGATACTTTTACCACAAAACAGCATTGCATATAGAATATAGCGCAAAGTGAACTTTACGTTTAATGCTCCCTTTAAAAACTACCAAAACACTTCCTCTGGGGTCTGTTAATACACAAATATGGTCAATTTCTATAGTTTAAGTACTGGACCCCAGATGTTTTCATGCTCATAAAAAAATCCCATTTGAAGCATTGCCTGATCAGTGACTTCAGGTTTCCACAATGCAGTAAAAGTTGCATAATAGCCAACAGGTTAGTGCTGAAGATAGGCCTGACACCATCTGCTCCCATTCTGGAAAAAGGAAAATGCTCTCTGGGTTATATTTGTCTGATTTTACTTTACATGAATTACACTTATTTTTGGAGGCAACACAATGATAGTGGCTTTGTAAATGGTGTCAGCGGAGAAGTCAGTTTTGGGGACACTTGGGGAAGCAATCGGTGTTAGTAACAATTTACTTTTGTCAGAACTTGCCATTTTATGCTGTTCTTGCATGTAGCAAGGTAGACTTTGAAAACAGTAACATATTGATGATGTAAGGTGCAATAGTCATAACTTGATTGACATCATCTGGCTGCGATCGCTAAACTACACGCTAGAGGGCGTTGCGGGTACCTCATGCAGCCATCTGAGTATCATGAGCTTCAGTCTCATTTCGAAACAAA
>JAPTYR010000017.1:22790597-22801496 GCA_029814505.1 Siphamia roseigaster | reverse complement strand
AGCGCGAACTGGTTCTAGTCGTTCACTTCGAAGACTCGTTCAAAAAGAACGGTTCGTTCGCGAACGACACACCACTAAACAATACTGATTCTTGTCAGTGTCGACATGAGCTGGCACCACGTAGCAGAGGGAAACTGTCTATTTCTGAACATAGAGGGGGGGGGAACTTATGCTCCATTCAAATGATTTGTATTTGACTATAACCACTATTGAAAACACTGAAGTATGAAAATGACTCTCTGCTGGTGGGATGCAAACCCTGGGGCCTTTCAGTAACTTCGACATTACAGGCAGGAACTGACCTTAGATCATTTTCCAAAGGGCAACACGGCCATTAAGAAGTTGGTGAGTAACACCGCTCCAGGGATTCAGGGATGCTCACTCGTCCTTGTTGACCTCTGTAGTCTTCCAGGACACATCTTGTTTCAGTGGTACACACATAGAGTCATAAGCTCTCGCTGGAAGGCACTGCTGGGGCAGCCTGCCGTTACTCCTTGGCATGTAGGCGTGTCTGGAGAGCTGATGAGTCTCAATGGATTTTCTCGAGTGCTGCTCTCCACTGCGAGTGAGTCACACAGTATATCAGGGAATGGGGGCAAAAGGAATCTTTGGGGATTATTATTCGGATTCATGCACAGCTGTGGTTTAGGCTTAACAGAATCCCTATTCAAGGTTAGAGTGCTCGGCAAATGCAGATATTTAAAACAGAAAATGTGCATGGCAAGTTTAGGGGCCTATCAATGAGTTTGGGTTGTGCAATGGCCTCTCTCTACTTTCGTTGCATTTTCAACTGAACAGTATTAAACACAAAGCAAAATCATTGCACAGTGGAGTGGCGTTCCGGTATCATAGCAGCGGATGGTCGTCAGAGATTGAATCGCAGAAACATATATACACATATGCATGAGCAGTGGGATATAAAAGCTTGTGGGTGCAACCACATTCTGCAACTGTGAACCACCATTGTGAGATGAGAGGCCTCTGTGTGAAAAATGCATTTCCATGTTGCGGGGGCTTATTCAGGCAGCCAATAAAAAATGAAGATTTGGAATATAGCGTGTGTTTGTGTATGCATGTGTGCACTGCTACTGCCTGCAACCAAGGGAATAAAGGTTAAATCGAACACTTCTGTCAGTGTCTTGCATCCAGCTGCAAGCATTCCTCTCACCGCCCCTGATTTCTACATGGAATTGCACAATCCTGCTGTCACACCCCCTGGTAATCTAGGAAGAACAATGAATAATGAACCTCTTCCATCCTTCACTTTGTAATATATTACAGAGGCACATCTCCTCACAACAGAAATTTGTTACCAGCGCCATCATCTCAAAAGAACACAGCCCTGTGCAAGTTTGTATTAAAATATGCGACTTGTAGCACAAAAATAATCTGCAATAAGGTGAAATAGAATGTAATGTTTTACTCTGAGATTTTGGCATGGATAAAGTCTGTCATTTTTTTATTTGTTATTAGATATTTGGGTGCTTAATATTGACAGATTTTCTTACTTGTGTCTCATATAAATTTGTTTTTATAATATACATTCAGTACTGGGAATAAGTGGCATCCATTTATGATGGAAATATGAGTCACTGTTTATAGTGAGAGTTTCTCTAGAATACCTTGTTGAAAAAGAAACAAAAAAACACCAGATTTCTTAACTAGATTGCTTTATTATTTGCACAGAAATATACATAGGTATCATTTATTTCCCTCCAGCCCAATTGCAAAAATGCCATCTGCACCACAGTAGGTCATGTACAGTTTGCAGCCTCCCCGTCCACACATGATGCAGACAATGGCAATGCAATTGAAAATCGACATCTATGTTCAACTCGTGTTCATACCTGTACTCGTCGTCTCCCAGGTCCAGGTCGCGGGGGCAGCAGCCTCTGCAGAGGTTGTATGTTCAGATGAATATTAAATTTACAGTGCTGTTATTCATGTTCTACCTTTTCCACCAGTTTCATAATTGTATGAAAGAAGATGGTGCTCATTGTTACTTTAGGAAGAGTAGTTGACAAAATGCACTTCAATAACTAAGTGAAAACATAATGTTCTACAAAAGAATGAAAGTGAAAGGTTAATTAGTTTTCCTCCTCCTCCTCCTCCTCCTCCTCCTCCTCGCCAGGCAAAACATCACACTGCTTTTGTGTTAACACACACACATATAGACTGAATCTCTGCAGTCAATATTATATATTCATTGAGTTACTCCTGTCTCCATTCTTGCAGTAGTGTATGAATGTCTCATTCATCTACACTCTTCAATGCAGCAATACTACTGAAACCATGTTGAAGAATTGTCTGGATAAAATATAAATCAAACTTAAGGTCATTCTTTAGTCTGCAGTGAACTACACTTATAGAATAATTCTCCTAACATACAGTCCTATGCTACACTCTTAGACCACCTTTAACTTTGTTGTTGTAAATGGTTGAAATGAACATACATGTGTAATTGTTATTCTCTTTTCTTAAGAAACAGCAAACAACTACAGTGAATATGAGCACAGTTGTAGAAGGCACACAACAAACTGAACTAAACGGGTTGTAAATCTTAAAGTGACTATTCAGTCATGTGACGTGTTGAATGAAACATAAGAAAACAAATGATAAAAAATTCATATTGTCTGAACAAAAGGGTTTAAGAAAAATCAAGTGCACAGGGAGGTCACACTAAATATGTTTATGGAAGCTGTTTTTTCAAATAAACTTTTTTTTCTGCTGTATACATACTTCATATATAATCCAGATTATATTTTAATACAAAAACTGAGAGGTGCATAGCTATGTGAGTCATAACTTGACTAAACCAACAACCCTAATGTTGACACAAGTCTCTTGCACAGCAGTGTTATGCATAACAAATGTTTTACTACTTGCCGCACAGTTCATGCCAATCACCACTGACAGCATGCATTAACTGCATTTTCATGCTAAAATAAAAGGTGTAAATGGTCACTACAGGCTGCTTACTGCGCATGTGTGATTTTACAGATGACACACGGGAGTAAGTGGATAAAACTCTAATATTGTCTAGATGTGCATTTGGCTGTGAGAACGGGATCCCCCTCGCTTTCCCTTGAATGACATTACAGGAGGAAACACATTTGTAACACAGCATGTACAGTAGCTATACACCCAGTCCCACCTCCGCCCCCTCCCCATCCAACCTACCAGGAGCATGCGATGCATTTAGATTCTTGGGGGTGTCGCCTCACTACATGCCTCTCACATGACTACACTGCATATTAGAAGTCAAGTCGGAAGCCAATGGGGTTTCTCCGTGCGAGTGACGTCAGGGGGCGGGTCCGTGTGCTCGCGCGTGCCACAGCGGTGTGTCTATGCGCGTGTGCGGAGGTGAGCGCGTGCACGTGCAGAAGCCCCCTCCGCGAGGCAGGCAGCGCTCTCTCTCTCTCTCTCTCTCTCACTCTCTCTCCCTCGCTCGCTCCGTCTGAACAGGCGCAGTGTGTGTGTGCAGTGTGTGCAGCTCGGCTGGCCTCCCTCCGCACTGAATGGACTAGATTCCCAGCCACGTAAGAAGCACAGCAGCACCACGGGAGAGAGGATGTCCTGCTGAATCAAGGGATAGGCCTGGGAAAGTCGGCCGGCCGTCCCTTCCTTCCTTCCAGCAGCAGCAGCAGACCCAGAAGACAGACGGCACTTTTCTTCCTCTGGAGTAGAACAAGAGAAACTGAGAAGACGTCGACTCCCGCACACAAAGAGCTCCAGCATTTTTTTTTTCCGGATGGGGTTTTCTGCTCCTTTGATAGATGACAATCGCCGTGCATGGATATGATCCCGGGGAACAAGGCCGTGCACTGACCTGGTACTAGTTAGCAAAGGAAGCTAACTAGTTAGCTCTGCACCTGCTAGCCATCATTTGTCTTGTCGATTTACCTAGAATTTTCTTGCAAAAAAAACCCCGCTTTATATATTTTTGCTTGTGCGTTTTTCTGTGCCTGCAAACTGTATACGTCAAATTGTTTCCGTTTTATGAAACGTGCCATACCATTAACCGGCAAGATAAGCTAGCAAACAAGCTGCGGGTTAACTTCATTCACGCTTCATTCATTGTCAAAGCTGACTTTTGGTCGCCTTTGTTGGGTTTTTTTTTCCTCGTCTTTGCGCGAACTCTTTTAGTTAATGAAACTGCAGCAGGTCTGTACTAAATCTTTTCGGTCGACTAGGGTCAGTGGTTACTTAATTTCAGCCTGGCCTTATCTTTTTATATGAAACACAAAGGGGTGCAAGTGAACAGTTGAACTCTACAAGAATAAAGATTACACCTCTGTTTTTTGTGTATGAATTCCTACTTGCCGATGTGCAAGTGCTAGTATATTTTCCATAAGGAAACTAGTTTAATACATCCTTGAACTGTTTTTTTTTTTGTTAGTTTCATTGAAGATTTCCAAAAGTTCGGGACATTTTGTGAAATTGCACGGAGTTTCCAGTCAAGTGCTTTTAAGTGAGGAGGAGGAGGAGGAGAACAAGGAGGAAGGCCGACGGTTTTGTGGAGTTATCACACCATTCCTCATGAACATACAGAGGTCAAATCCAATTAACATTTCACGTTATGGGAGATCGCGGCACAAAGCGCACGATTTTGAAGAATTATCTTGTTTAAGGACTACAGAGTCTCATCAGAGTTTCAGTCCCAACCTCGGGTCCCCCAGCCCGCCAGAGACCCCGGACTCCTCGCACTGTATCTCCCGTATCGGGGACTACCTTTTGTTGGAGCCACTGGAGGGAGACCACGTTTTCAGAGCCGCCCACCTGCACAGCGGGGAAGAGCTCGTATGTAAAGTGAGTAGGCAGTCTGGTATCCTACCTATATGCTACCAAAGTAGCTCCTCTGTCTTTTCAGTCGATTTCAGGTTGGGTCAGTCTTAACACCATTGTAAAACCCTTATTCTCTCATGCATTGCAACATATATTTATGTATATACATACAGCTTCAGTTTGATAAAACTACCCAAAATGCAAAAGAGAATATAAAGAAATCCTTCACTGGTCATGTTGGGGTGGTTTTTGCAGCTAGTCCACCTCTATCAACTTTTTAAATAATTGCTTTAAGTGTAAATAGAGAGCTGGCGGTGGAGCCTAATGGAAAAAGTGAATGGGGCGAGCTGCGTGGTTTGGATTGCATGATGTAACGTTGACAAAGGAGTGAGTAACCACGCACACACTCCTCTCAGTGCTATTCTGGCTTACCCATGGCTTCTCCTCGCTCTCAAAGAGTATGATTTTACAGGATCATCATGGACGATATGCATGATTATAATTCTTAATCTTTTGCAGCAAATGGAACCATTAAGGAAATGTGACATCTGTGTCTTATTTCATGAGTGATGCAGATGCTCCCATTTAGATAATATAGTATTATCTCATGCATACATCCTTGGCATACGTAAAGAGATGATCATTAATACCCCATACCCATTTGTATGCTTTTACAAAACGTGTGTTAAGAGTAAAAGTATGCATTGAACTGTTAAATTCCAGACGTTATGGTTAAACTGGCTCCAGCATTGACCTTTCTAACCATTACAAATAAACAACCACTGCATTAAGATTGAGGCCAACCTCATGCCCTGCCTCTGCCACACATACAGTTCGTATTGACTTTTGCACATTACTGATTATAGGGGCAGTGGGGTCGTCCCTGAGGTAGAGTCCAGCTTTAAGCAGGCTTAAGTGGCTTGATGAATTAAGACAATACATGCACCATTGGACTCATAAGGCACGACATATCCAATAACCCCATACCTTTTCGCTTGAGATAATGTTTCGTCATGGCAATAACAAATTAATGGCCCTTGGCACAGCCTATGAGCTAACTGCTATTTGACCTCATCTGCTTTGTGCCTGTTTCAATACAGCCGCGATCAATCCCCACTTCCACAATTGATCATCGCTGCTAAGCTGAAAGCCTAGGTCACAACTTAAGATCTGGGAAGCTGTGGGGTGTATTTGTATTGACTGCAAGCGGAGGAGCTCTCTCACCTGAACTGGTTGTACTGAAAGTCAATTGAGGGGTTACTATGGAAACAAAAGAGACACTGCAACCCCGGGCTGCAGTACAACACTATTCTCAAACATGATGCTTTCACTTTGCCCCAGTGAAACCTTACACCCTTTGCCAAAAGAATAAAACAAGTCATGAGAATGAGACAGATTGCTCATACATTTCTGAATTAAAGGCCAATATGAGACTTGTGGACCGAAATTAAACTACAGATCTCTGTTTTTGAAAGGAGAAAATCAGGCTGTTTTGCACATGTTCTCGTATCCCCTAAATCCTGACCTTTTAAATAACCTCCTTCTGATATTTACACTAAAAAAAAAAAACATTTGAGCGGCTCAACTTGTACATGTATAAATGCATGCTTTCTTTTATTTGTTTGCAGGTTTTTGACATTGGCCGATACCAGGAGTCACTGGCGGCCTACTTTGCCCTTGGACAGCACCAACATATTAACCAAATTCTGGAGATCTTGCTTGGGGAGACAAGAGCTTATGTGTTCTTTGAGAGGAGCTATGGCGACATGCACTCTTTCGTCCGTACCTGCAAGAAGTTACGAGAGGATGAGGCTGCCAGACTCTTCTATCAGATAGCCTCAGCTGTAGCACATTGCCACGACAACGGACTGGTCCTCCGTGACCTCAAATTGAGGAAGTTTGTCTTCAAGAATGAGGATAGGTGAGTTCTGCAGAAATCAATGGATTCTTTATATCTTCAACCATCAGACTATTTTGTTGTATGTATGTATCTATGTCACATTGTTACCAAGGACACATCTCATCTTACACTGTGGATTCTGTAAGATCAGGCAATACAAGCCTGACAAGCCTCACCTAGATGTTTTGCAGAGTATAGGAAACATAAGCCCAAGTGTGTCCCCCGGCTATTTTTCTGCATAAGGGTTAGCAGTGGTTATATGACACACACATGTCATATTGATTCAAATGTGACGCATCATGTTGAGTCAATGTAACCCTACACTTGTTACTGAGAAGTAGACGTAGAGGAGTTCTCAGGACAAGCGTATTTGTGTGATAGATGATCAGTTAACCTGAGCTTTTGCCACTGCTGCACTTGTGTAGTGATCAGCAGGAGAAAGTTGTACAATCATAAAACAGAGCACAGGTTTACTGACCCCTGGTGGTGCAACTGGAAAACTACACCTGTAAATTCAGCGTCTGTTGCCCCAGCAACATAAGTGCACATTTAAAAAAAAAAAATATTTTTAAGATTTTCCCGAGGATGCCAGTTCCTGCTCAAAACACTTACTATTCTATTTTCTCATTATTAATTTCTGTGAGTTGAGCCAACGTGCACTTGTGTTTATCAGGCAGACACTTTGTACTTTGATGCCCTCTGTGTCAAACTGTGATGTCATTATTTGGCGCTAACTGTGGAAAAAGAAGTTGAGCTGTCTTATACATTCAGTACAGCTCCAATGACCTTGGATGTCACATCAGACTACTCATAGGCTGGGGTGCCCAGTCCCCCCCTCATTAAATAATTGATGCTGGGTAAATGTTAAGAGTGATGGTGCAGGACCGTATTGGGTCACCTTTACTATATAGCCTGTCAAGAATCCTCTTTCACCTTTTCAGTCTTCCTGGCTCTGTGGACATGAGAATACTGAGACGAGAAGATGTAGCTGCCTTAGAGGCACAGATCCAGAGGTCCATTCTGGCATGGGCCCAGGTGTTTGACAAAAGGCTCCATTATAACCTGCCCAGAACTGAAGAGACAGGAAAAAACAGTAGTATCTGAGCTTCCTTTCACTGCATCACTTAGCTACTTGACCTGGTTTTCGCAAAGTACTTTTGACTAAACAAGTGTATTTTTAAAGTGCATTTGTCAAAGGTTTGTCCAATACAGCACAGCAGAACCGCTTAATCAGGCCTCAGTGATCCAAAGATGATACAGTTGAAAATCAGCACATAAAGCTGAAATAAAAATGATTTGCTACCATTTAAAAAATGTTTACTGTAATTACAGACTTTCACATTCTGCTCATGAACCATTATTCATACAGTAACAAGCTCTATTTAAAGAAGTGCATGAACCTTTGTCTGAGATGAATAATGGACACTTTGAGCAAATAAAACAATACCACCTCCTCAGTCTGACATTATGTATCATATTAAGGTAAATGGCTTTTGATGCAAATGAACTGGCAGGAGGTTTCTTTTGTGAGTGTATGCACGTGTCTACGTAAGACTTGGCTTGGCTTAGTTTCCTTTCTCCCAGTGGCTCTCAAATACTCTCTCACTTACTGGCTCTTTTGTCTTGTGAACATCACATGCAGATGGTAGCATTTGCTCAGCCCCACAAGTGTCTCTCACCATGCAAGTGGAAAATGTTCTTGCTGGAGACTTGAGATTTGTAACAATGTTTCTAAACGATCAGCTGTTATCAGCTCAGTGTATCAGAGCTGCCATTGTGGCATTTGAAGGAGAATGCAGATAGAGGCTATTTTAAACTAAAGTCAGCATTGTCAGAGTTGATTCTCTGAGCAGTTCAGTATATGAAAGTGAGGATGATCAGTCCTCTATAATTGTGTTTCATTTCAATTGTGGAGGTCTTGGGAAGGCTGTTTGTACGTCGATTCTTCTTGGCTGGGCTTTTATCTAAGTGAAAGGAAATGTCAAACTTAAGCCCACAGCATTTTGTGCTCTACTTCCTCTGATATCCAAAAGCGATGGATCTAGAACACTTAAGATGTCCATCAGTGCAAATTACCCCACTCTGAGTGTTTTTTTTATGCCCCCCTCCCCCCTCCAAAATATCTCCAAGTAGTTTAAAAGTTCTTCTCTTACTTAACAAACCATAATATTTGTTGTTGGTTCCTGACAAAGACTTGGTGAGTCTCCATTGCAGTGTAACGAGCTTCATCACGTTAACATTGTTTGTTGAACTTTTGTGTTTCGGCAGAAACGTTGTGAAGCTGGAGAGTCTGGAGGACACTTATATCCTGGACGGTCAGGATGACTCCTTGTCAGACAAACATGGCTGCCCAGCTTACGTCAGCCCTGAGATCCTCAATGCCAACGGCAGCTATTCGGGGAAGGCGGCGGACGTCTGGAGTCTGGGCGTCATGCTGTACACCATCCTCGTGGGGCGCTACCCATTCCACGACGTTGAACCTGGCTCCCTGTTCAGCAAAATCCGCAGGGGCCACTTCAACATCCCTGAGACACTCACACCTAAGGCCAAGTGCCTGATCCGCTCCATCTTGCGCCGGGAGCCTGCAGAGCGCCTTACCTCCCGGGAGATTCTGGAGCACCCCTGGTTCACCTCATCCGGGGCATTAGGGGGCACCCCAGCGCAAGGTCGAGCAGAAAGGGAGCAAGAGCAGATGGTACCTGAGGTCAACATGGAGGAGGAGCTGGAGCAGTTCTTCAGCTGAGCAAACACCAAGCACAAAACGGAACGACTCCGCCACGGTCGGCTCGCCACACTCGCAGCAGAGCCAAAAACAGTAGTGTAGAGATTAATAGGTGAACATTTGTCACTCTTAATAAAGGTGTTTCCATCCCGTTTCCTTTCCACCATTTCATGGAAAACCTTGAGCCTGGCATGACAAATGGCATCTATATGTCACCTGGTGATGCACCTCCCGTTCGGGGACGGTGCCACCAGACATGCAAGTCGCAAACAATGTAGCAAATGTTCTTTTGGATCTGTTTGGTTTAATGTGGTGCTCATAAAGGTAGATGCATTCACCATTTCTGACACTATGGAAAGCATGAAGGGACATAAGAACACAGGAAACCAAGGAGAACAAATGTTAAAGAACTGACAAACTGCAGCACCACACCTTTTGTTTTCCCTTTCTGTTCATTGATACAGATTTTATTTTCCATATATCTTTCGGTGGCATCAATTATATATATTTTTTAAACCACAGACCCAGGGTCAGAAAATCACAACCCCCAATTGTGTTGTCAAGTCAACACAGTGATTATGTCTGCCCTGGGACCATAGGTTTGGATTTTTCATTACCTACATGGTTGACCTCATCTTTTATTCGAAGTCTTGTTTTTTGTCATTTGTTAGATTTTTACGTCTACGTTCGGATAGCCACTACTCGACAGCCTTGTTTTCGGTCATTTGCGTGTTTCCGTTTTGAGTCTCAGAAGCTCCTGCCGCACTTACTCACCATCACCTTTCCTTTCGTGTCCCTTTTCATCAACAGTCATTTTGGTTTTGTTTGTAAGCTATTCCAGTTTGTTGTTAATGCTGCTTTCACATCACTCCCTGAACCTCAATATTCCACCGTGTTCTTGGTAAACCTCCAAACATGACGTCATGCACTTAATGTGGTAGGTGAACGGACGATTCCACCTCTTAAAATTAGCTTCCTCTTATTTAAATTCATTCTTCAGTTGTAGAAACAAGAGCGAAACATTTATTTAAATTGTAACAGCTATATATAAATATATATAAATAAATATATAAAAATAAATATATATATTTAAAACTACATTGCAGGGTTTTTCTTTATTCAGAGATTCCTTTTTCATGTATGATGTAGGCAATATCTTGACACAGGACAGGCACGAAGAGAAATGTCTGTCTGAAGTTTTAGATTTCACAATATCTTCTGTGCCAGTATTCCTGTGCCCGACAGCCCATGCCACCTGGTCTCCCTCATTTCTTTTTAAACTTGATACGAGATATTCAGTGATAGTATTGCTATGACATGTTCACTCCAGGACCTTCTGTTAGTTTTCTACTGCCTGCGTAGGTTCTGTGAAACGACGATGCTCAGAATGAGTACCAGTGGACATGTTTTGTCGTATCTCAATGTTACTTGAATTTGTGTTTTTATCTAGTCATTGGCATGTGCCCCATGGATGCTATAGCCTGCCTAGCAG
>JAPTYR010000017.1:22391995-22404213 GCA_029814505.1 Siphamia roseigaster | reverse complement strand
TCTTTTTTTTTTTTTTTGGACTTATCGTGACTTATCGTGGCCAAAAAAGTGATTGAGCTTGTAAAAACTTATCGGACAATTTATTGACATTGAATATCGTGACAGGCTTAATTGTAGGACTGTTATTTTAGGTGTAAATCCCAATATGGAGGGAACTGAGCTGCTTGGCGGAGGTATGCACTGTCCTAGTGCCTTTTTTTTCTAGTTGTAGATGATTTTGGTCGCCAGTGGTTGTTTGGATCTAAATGGGTTACACATACAAAAACATTATCATTCAATGTTAATGTTAAATTTGAAATTATATGATGCACACTAATGATCAGACCCTGGAAATGCACTGCATTTGCTGAATGGGTTTCAAGGTGCTTCTGGATCACATTGTCAGTTTAAGTAATGAATTTAGGACAGAGGACACTCACTCAAGAGGACAAGTCTGTGCACTCCAGACTGGATTCTTTGGTTAAAATACAGATGTGTATCTGAAAAAGGAGATGTGAAACAACACTAATATATAGAAAACTTTACAGATAATAAGGTTTAACACCACATGCTTTTTTTTTGCTTAAAATGTCCTCTCCTTCAGCGCTTACGTTCTCACTACACACTGTCCTGCATCAATAAACACTAATGATGGGAAGATTATCTGATATGTATTGACACATGATCTGAGTGCATGAAAAGTGACTGAAAAGATCGGAATGATATTGTGATGCATCAGTTACTGAATGTTTGTAGCAATACAATTAGATCAGTTCAATAGAATATATTTTTACTTGTATTTAAAAGTATTTATCTTTCTTTGAATAAAGTTCTTCTTTTCTGTAGACCCATGTTAACATGTTCTGAACTGTTATCCATTTTTCATTCTATGTTTGTAAATAAAAAAATCCAAGTCAATCTTTTTGGTTTTAAACTGAAAAACGAATGACTGAATGATACACAGATTTAAGATACACTGCAAAAATTTAAATCTTGCCACAGGAATTTCTCTTTTTTCTAGTCCAAATATCTCATCACACTTATAATCAGACAGAATCACTTTAAGAGGAACTGATTTATAGACAATACACCCTGAAAATCTAATTTCAAGAAATCTTATCAAGATAATTTTCACTTGTTCCAATAGCAACATTTTTTTAATTCATGCAAAAAAAATCTCCCAGGAAAATTAGCTTGGTAAGGTTTCTTGAAATTAGATTTTCCAGATCTATTGTCTTCTATCTTTCAGAAAAGTTACTCTTTATGTAATTGTGTCCGATTTTAACCCCTAAAGCTACTTTTGTGGCAGTTCCCAAATTATTTTTTCTCTATTTATACCTCTCATAGCTGATTTATCACCATTTGTTTTTATAATATTATACTCAATAGTTTTTTGAGTTTTTTTGTGTTAATCATATATTTTCCAATATTTAATTCACAGGTCATCTAGATATTCATGAAAAGTCAAGAGTAAATTCAAAGTTCAATATATTAAAACACAAAAAATGAAGAAAAAGTTAATTTTTTTAGCAAAGATATTGCTAACTGAATGTAACAAGTGTTTCCATCCACTATCATTGACCCAAATCCATTGGTTTTACTGGTGAATCAGTGTTGTACACATGTGTCAAACTCCAGTCCTTGAGGGCCGGTGTCCTGCGTGTTTTAGATGTTTCCCTCTTCTATCACGCATGATTCAGTTAACCCTTTAACTCCTGAGACTTTAGCAGTTCCACAAGAAGAAAATAAGCAACAAAATGAACAAAAACAGCCAAAATGTTCAATGTTCAATAAAATTTTTGATCAATAAAATGAACAAAAATGAATAACAAACTAACAAAATAATAAGTAATATGAACAAAGTAAGACACAAAGGCAACGAAATCAAAGAAAAAAATAATAAAATAAAAACAAAAGGTAAAAAAAATAAACAAAATATGCAACCAAATGAACAAAAACTATTATGTATTTACAAAAGTATAAATAACATGGAAAATTTTGAAAACAAAAACAAAAACAAAAACAAACAATTAAAAAGCAAAAAAACCAGAAATAACTTGTACTGTAATTTGATCCCAGTAGTTTTAGTTTTTAGTTTTAGTCTTTTTCTAAATCAGTTGATTTTTGACACCTGTTCCATGAACAAAAGTCAGTAAAAACTGTAAAAATAAATAAATGAAAATGGTTTAATTGTTCTGCATATTTAAACTAAACCATCCCTTTAGAATGCATCAGGGGTTAAAGGGTTAATAATCAGCTCCTCATCAGTTCTGCAGAAGCCTGATAATGATGTGTCTGATGTGTGATCTGTCTTCCAGGTGTGATGGAAGAGGCAAAACATACAGGACACCGGCCCTCCAGGACCGGAGTTTGACACCCCTGTTGTAGAAGATGACAGTGTTTCTACGGAAACTACGGAGTCTCTCAATGTCCAAATATGGTCATGTCTGGTGACCATGAAAAAATGAATTACTGTATTTTACCATAATTATTGACATGTTTTGATAGAATTAGTGGATCAACAGGTATTAAACAGTTTGGATCAGTAGATGGTTTGTATCACTGGTGACTCGCTGTTTATGGGTTAAGTCTGATGAGATATTTGGACTAGAATGACAAAAATACACTTAGAATGATGTATATTTTTGCCGTGTGGTGGGATGTGATATTATATCAGCCCCTTGTGAAAAAGATCCTTGGAATTACTCTGCGATAAGTAGGTGTAATATAAAATCAAAGTGAAGTGGATGGAGTGGACGTCATTTTTTTTAAGTACTTCCTCTTCTTCCTCATCCTATAAATGTTTGCGTATATCCCCCAGGGTAGGAGGAGTCGGAATAAAATTGATAGGGTTTACATTTCCCAATCTGTGAACCCAGCTTTGACGTTTACTGAAGCTGGAAGACGATTGCAGACCATTAATTTGTGCATGTATTCACTGTTATGCCGGCGGCTAAACGAATGCATATTTATGACATGTGACAAAATGATGGAATGAGGCCTCCAGAAATGAGGCTTTTACAGAAATCCCACTCCACCGTGCATGCGCATCGTTCATTCACACCGCTCCATCCGTGCTTGTGTTTTCTCTCATTCGTCTGCTGTATCTGCCTCCGTCTCCCTCTCATGTCTGTGCGTCTGTCCTCATATCAACCCATCTATATATAGCCCGGTCTCTCCCCGACTGTTTCTGTCGTCTGTGTTACTGGAAAAGTGAGGAGGAGTGGGCTTCTGCTGCCGACGGCTGAATGTGCAGCTTTGTCTTGGAGATAGAAAAAGAAAGAAAGAAAAACCAGAGGCCGGAGAGGAAGAAAGCGCCATTGACAGCCTAGCTAAACACCAGTCAGCCCCTGTCCCCCTCTCTCCCCTTTGTCTCTGAGTGCTAGACGTCAGCAAAGCAGAGGAATCTGGAGAGGGAGGACGGAGAGGGAAGAGTGGGGCTTTGTTTTCGCCGCTTGGCCTCAGAGACGGGTGAAAGTGCAGAGAGAGGAGAAAGAAGGAAGGGATGGGGATGGAGGAGAAGGCACTGGGCTGACCTCGCTGCAGGATCCCCTCCCCCGACACTGTAAATATAACACAAACAGGCCCACCCACCAACCTACCATGTTTACATACACTGGAAAAAATACTAATCTTAACAAAGCAGCTTTTCCACTAAAATTTGCGGGTCAATCTGCATTTTAAAAACCTGCATCAACCCACTAACCATCAGCATTTGGCCTTTCTCAAATGACCAAAAAAAAAAAAAAAAAGCCAAGTCTGACCACCGCTGGCAAACTGCATGGCCTCTGCTTCCCCCGCCGTGCGAATGGTGATGTCACCACGCAGGGATTGCGCCGATGATATCACAGGTGCCACAGAATGGCACATGATGTGATATAAGATGCGACTGGTGTGATGTTATGATGTGTCACATAACACTATGTCATCAGGTAAACTAGCGGGTTGACTGGAGTTCCCACTGCAGCCAATCAGAGCCAAGCCCATCGGAGGGGATTTTAACCCGTGTCACTTGTCAAGTCGTTTGATGCGGGTTGACGCAGCTTTCCCACTGCCACCAAAAACCGATTGTTAGTGGGTTTAAATTGTGTTTTCTGGCCAGTGGGAAAGTGGTATTAGTGTATTTTTCTTATTTCTAGACCAAATTTCTCATCTCACTTAAAATAAGACAGAATCAACTAAGATCATTTTCACTTGTTCCAATGGCAGTTTTTGTTGCTTTAATTAAGGAAGGAAACCAAAGCAAGGGTTGCCAGGTACAACAAACCACACCCCTTGTCCCAGATACAATGGACAGACTAGGACAGAGCAGGATTCAAACTACCAACCTCCTGAGTCAAGCCCCCCCCCATTACATGTAGTCAACAACTGAGTACTGAGTAACTGAGTACTATCACCACTCTTTTTGAAGTTATGACCATTTAACATGTGACCTTGATTTTTACCTTTCAAGGTCAAAGGTCATGATGTCATTTTGAAACACATGCCAAATTTCCTATCTGTCAATAATTCAACATTTGTTTTGCTTAATTCTAGTTTGTTTGTTTTCTTCCTTTTTTTATGGGGGGGGTTAGTTTTTTGTTGTTTTTTGCTTCATTTAAGATTTTTTTTTTCTCAATTCAAGATATTTTTGCTTAATTCAAGATTTTTATTTTTGCTTCATTCAAGATTGTTGATTTTTTATTTTATTATTAATTAATTAATTACTTAATTTATTTATTTATGTTGGCTTAACTCAAGCAGAAATATCTTGCAATACATATTTTTTTAGCTTGTTTTTAGACGGCCACACCCGTTTCCAGTGTGGCCTTGGAGATGGGTGAAAGTGCAGTGAGGAGAAAGAAGGGATGTGGATGTAGAAGGCAGCGGGCTGACCTCACGGCAGGATCCCCTCCCCTGGCCCTGTAAGCATAACACAAACAGGCCCACCCACCAGCCCACCATGTTTAGATTGAATACTTACATATGTGCTGTGATCACACACAGAGCGGCTGCAGATGGTCATGCTTCCCACCGTACCGCCCTCTATCCTCGCCCACATGCTAAGTGTTGATTAGAGCTTCCTCTCAACTCAATCACATTCCAGTTAGGGTGTAATCACACACATTACATTCATCATAAGTTGGCAAATTTGCCCCAAGTTGCCTATTGTTTATCCAATTAATTCAACTGCTACTGGAACTGCAGGTGCGTCTTCCACCTCAGAAGGAAACATGTTCAATTTGTTTCAATCAAGGATGAAATGGAGTGCAATGACAAGATGCACTGCAAAAGCCAAAATCTTCCCACGTGTATTTTTCCAATTTCTAGTCCAAATATCTCATCACATTTCAAATAAGACATACTTATCTAAAGAGGAACTTTTCAGTGAAATATAGAAATGGATTTATAGATAATCGATCTTGAAAGTCTGACTAAAGAAATCTTACTGAAATGTTTTTCACTGGTTCCATTGGCAGATTTTAAATTTTTTTCTTAATTCAAGATTATTATTTTTTGTTTGTTTAATTCAAGCTTCTTTTTCACTTAATTCAATCAAAAAAATCTGCAAATGGAAAAAATGCCCCTCTAAAAACAAAATTTGAAAAATGTAATAAAGGATATAAGCAAAAAAAATAAATCTGTCAATGGAACAAGAGAAGATTATCTTGGTAAAATTTCTTGAAATCAGATTTTCTAGATCTATTGTCTAAAAATAAGTTATTTATATTTCACAGAAAACTTCCTCTTTAGGTGATTCTGTCTGATTTTAAGTGTGATGAGATTTAGATTTTTGCACTGTAGTCCTCTTTTTTCTCCATATGTAAATTTTCCTCAGTTTTTTCCGCCATTACCATCTTTTCTTTTTTCAGTGAAAATCATGTAGTTTCAGGTTTATTTAATTCACTGATCATGTAGATGTTCACAAAAGTATCACTTTACTCTAATGTTATAATGTTACAGCAGAGCCAACAAAAGAAAAAGTTAGTTGTTCAGCAAATACATTTTTTACTTTATTTTAGAGGGACGTATTTTCAAGTGTATATATCCCTTACAAGTTATTGTTCAGGTGATTCTGTCTGATTTTAAGTGCAATGAGATATTTGGACTAAAAATGAGAAAAATATACAACCCCTGGCAAAAAATATGGAATCACCAGTCTTGGAAGAGCACTCATGCGGTTGTTTTATTGTGTAGAACAAAATCAGAACACAAACATGACACAAAACTCTAGTCATTCCAAATGGCAACTTTCTGGCTTTAAGAAACTATAAAAGAAACAATAAACATTGTGGTAGTCAGAAAAGGTTACTTTTATTGACTAAGCACAGGGAAAAATATATGGAATCACTCAATTCTGAGGGAAAAAAAATGGAATCAGTCTTACTTTTACTTTACTTTTATGCATTTGGCAGATGCTTTTATCCAAAGCAACTTACAACTTTGGACTCATTTCGACTCATCATAATAAACTCACTGTAAAAAAAAAAAAAAAATCCTATTGTTTTTATGGGAATAAAAAACCTGGCAGCTGTGGTTGTCAGAACAATGCTGTAAAAAACACATCAAACTGTGAACACATTTAAAACATGTGGATTTAACATTTTAAATATATAGATTTAACATTTAAAATATGTAAATTTAACATTTTACACATTGAACATAAAATCTGAATGGACTGCATGTTACATGGTTCCCACAGTGTTTTACAAAGCGACCGGGTCCGACTGGGAGTAATTTAGGTTTTAGTGTCTTCAGAGTTTTGTAAGGACATTTCGACATGTGAACAGTCAGAAGTAGGATTCGAACTGCCAACCCTTTGGTCATTGGATGACCCACTATGCCAATGGAACCACTTATTATTATTATTATTATTATTATTATTACATATTAAAAATTTTATATTGTTAAATGTCTACTTCTTTAATACTTAAAAAAAAAAAATGTTAAAAAAAAAAAAAAGATAATAGCCTGTTAATTTAACATTGTGGTATTGAAATTTAAACAGCACCGCATTGTTTTTCAATTTCCAGTTTTATTTTCTCAAAAACAATAAAAATACATCATTTCTACATGCAAATCTGGTGTTTCTAACATACTCTTCCTGTAAAAACTACAGCTACGTTTGATCTAATTAACACGTAAACCTTGTCAAATAAACACATTTGCATTGTATTTTCACTTCCAGTTTATTTATTTATTTATTTCAGTTTTTCAACTTTTCGCTGATAATTCTACAGTCCTTTTTTTTTGCAGGGCTGTTTTTCTTTCGCACTCTCTCAGTCCCATAAAGCGGTTCACTCTGCAGTGCGTGACCCTTAAATTTATGAACCTCTCTCATTGTGGACCGAGGGGTAATTACACCTGCCACTGACTGAGACACGTGTTCGTGCTTGCGTCTCCAAAGGACTCAGTTACTCGCCTGACGCCGGTGTGTATGTGTCCGTGTTTAAACAGCGCTAATTGGCATTTTGAGTCCGCCTTTCCCAGAGTGTCCATGCCACCGCTTTCTCCGACTGCCAGTGGATGCGAGCACATTCCCTCAGCAGCTGTCGCCAAGGACATTATCAGACCCCTGAAGAGAATATTCCCATAGGCTAATTCACCTGTCTCCTCTCACGCTTTATCTAACAGGCGCCTTACAGGAAGCTCTGGATGCAACCAGGGCCTCCAGGTCTTATTGAAATTCATCCTGACTTTTAACGCTACAGGAAATACTGCATTAAAGAAAATATACACACCAGTACCATGAAGATGAGCGTTAGGTATGAAAGTAAATAGAAGATGGAGACACCTGTGTGCAGTCTAAAATTAGTCAAAACTGCCAAATGAGGGTTGTTGACCCCTGTGAAAGTTTTAAGTGACTGTGTGGAAATGCGCTCTTATCATCAGTAAAGCGTGTTTGAAGTGTAGAGATTGTTGTCCTGGGGGATCCAGTTTTTCATGTAAAGCCTTTTTTTTTTTTAATATAAAACAAAGAGAAGAGACAACCTTGATTAAGAAAGCTGTGTGTGTTGTAATCACAGACCCTGGATCTGTTTGCGGCTCTTTAATGAGGCCTACTCCAGCTGGAAGGCTGTCGGCTGGGCTGCTTTGATCAGGGGCCCGTGGACATGGGATTACACTGCTAACACACTGCGCTAATGGAGCCACAGGGCAAAAACACACACAAACACCAGAATACACACACACACACAAATGCAAATTGAAGAAATATATGTACAGAAACATGCACGCTTTGCACCTCTGACAGGGGCACAATCCCTTAAGCCGGCCTCTTGTTTTCACACAGCCCATTGTCCTGACCCTTTCATCTGGGTACGTCTGTGCCGGTCGGGGTCGGCTGAGTTTTAGGCTCAACGTTGAAGTGTCTGCCAAAGAGAGCTCAGTGAGAAAGGTCCAGAGCTCAGCGCTGACACACAGCCCAACTCTAGAGACTAATGGCTTGTAGCTCCCAACATATGTTGCTTTGTGTAATTGCTTTAATTGCTGTCATTGTACGTAATGGTTGGTCTTTTTCATCTTCCCTGGTGGTGTAGGCATTCTGCTAATTATATCTGTCAGCCCTGCAGCCAAAACCAGCATTTCACAGTGAATTTCAAGCAATGGGAACTTTAAAATGAGAGTGTTGTTGTATACTATTGATATGTGGTTATAAACGGTCGGGGGTGAGGATAGTTTATAAATCATTAAAAGTTACAAAGAGACTCCCCGTTGTGGTGTTTTAATGGAAACGGGGTCATGATCTCCGTTTTATCCCTCTTAGATTGTTAGCGGTTTTAATTCTAAATCATTCAAGGTTACAAATGCAATTATGCTGCGGAGAACAAATGGAGATACAATACTAAAAAGCACATCCTTTTTTTTTTTTCCCCCCTTCTGTCTAGGTATGATACTATAACAAACCAATGGGAAACGGTGTCTCCGCTGCCCAAACCGGTCCACTCGGCGGCGGCCACGGTGTGCGGAGGGAAGGTGTTTGTGTTCGGAGGTGTGAACGAGGCCGGGCGCTCGGCGGGCGTCCTCCAGTCCTACGTGCCGCAGAGCAACAGCTGGAGTTTTATTGAATCACCCATGATAGGTAAGACAGGTGACAGCACCCGCAGACTTTTGTCATAGATCCACTTTCACACATTTGGGCACAGAAGCTTAGACACAGGAGTGTAGAAATGTTTTGCCTCAGGGGACTTGTTGCCATTGTTACCATCACCTTCTGTATCTTAATAGAGCTGTTGATTCCCTCCTGCACCGGAGTCTACCGTGATGAGGTTTAATATTCTTACATGAGTGGTCTCATCTTCATTATTGCTTCATTTTCCCAACATGCCTACTAAATTGTTCTCATGTTATTAATGTATAAATAAACATGAATATATGCATGTCCATGTCGTTTATATAGTGACATCTAAAATGGGAAAATGCACATATTGCAACACGATTACATATATCCATTCATATGTATGTGTTACTTTAATCTCTGGTCAAAGAAACAAGGAATCTTTGGGTCTCTATGATTATAGTTGCCTAGCAACAGTGTGCTCAGGATTGTTGAACACTTTCGATATCATCACACTTGACTTTCTCTGACAAGACGACAAACTCTCCTTTTGCCATTTCAAGGTAACATTGTCACACAGCAGATGATCGTATGGGCTCAGTTATTCATGCTCAGAAGGTTTCTGTGAAGGCAAATGTCCAGGAGCTGTTTTAATCCCACTGTCTACATTAAATGCTTTATGGCACAGGTATCAAATAGTGATGCACTGATCGGCATTTTTTGGCCTGATCACCAAAAAAACTTGATCTGCCGATCGCTGCCGGTATTTTAAATGTCCATTTCATCTGGCATACGACAAGTTTTACATCTTTTGCACACACTTTGAAGAAAGTCCAGACAGGAGAAGTCATTTTGCTGTCGAGACACACCTGTACCGTAGGCTAGCTTGTTTTCCAGTTTGAAAAAGAGTCGCTAGAAAATTACGTCACATGATCGGCTTTTTGATCGGCATGTTTTTCCGATCAGGCTATTTTTAGACCATATCTGCCGATCAGGATCATTAGTATCAAACATATAGAAAGAGCGTCCAATTTGGCCCATGGGATGAATCTGTTAAATGCAAAAATGACAGTTTCAAGATTTATTGTCATTGTCACAAGACAATAAAATTATTATTTGGAGCATCAACAACAACAATGACTCATTTGATATAAAGAAGAAGTGAGTTTTTTTTTTTGTTTGTTTGTTTGTTTGTTGGTTGTCGAAATCGACAACCTTCTTACTTGGTTCGGTTAAGAGTTGGTTTTTTGGTTTTCTTATTTGTATCACAAACACGTTTTTCTCAGAAACTATGCTCTTGATCGTCACCAAATTTTGGGATCAGATAGAGCATTGTCTAAGTACGAAGCCTATTGATTTTCATGAATCTAGGTCAAAGGTCAAGGTCACGAAAAAACTAAAAATCTTTAAAATCGCTCTAACTTTGTCAAAATTCGTCGTAGAAACTCGCGGTTTAGTGCAAAATGTAGCTGAGAGATTTCTACATCGAATAGGCTACACCAGTCATGACCGGAAGTTGATAAATCGTCATCGTCAATTGTAACCATCTTTTATATGGATTCGATTTCGAAAGCCACTCACTCTACGAGCAATTTTTATTTATTTGTTCATTGTTCGTTTTTTTACGATGTTGTTCCCCCCTCAGAAATATGCAGTTTCAGTCTTTTGCATGTGCATATAACTTGTCAATAAGGCTGTCTTTGACCTTTTCTTGACCTTAGTGGAAAATGTCATGGGGTGAAGAGAAGCGGGAGAGGAGAAATCTGTGGTGAAGCTACAATAGTGTGAAAATGAAGCAGAAGATCACACAAAGCACATCCTGGATAGCTCCCTTGGTACATTCTCTGTTGGTGAATACAGGATGTAAATGTGGACAATGCCGTAAAAATGTGGTTTCATTACCAAGGTTGGAAGGGATATTGGACTAAATAAAAGCTACCGCTACACTGTGTCAGTCATCCTTATCCTCTTATACACACATATTTGTGACTGTCCTGAATATATACATAGAGTACTATTCTTTGGTGTAGGACGATCCATTGTATACGATACTAAAGGTGATGCCAAAGGAAGCATTGAGGCTATTTTCTTTGCATTTAGAAGATTTGGATAACTCTTATCATTGCCGACACAGAAATGCAAAGTGTAAACATGTGACAACAAGCGCTTTATCTGACAATGTCAATGAAATAAACAGAAGACAAAATTAGAATACACACACACACACACACATATATATATACACCAACATACACCAAAAATGTTCAGTGTAATCTGTCTTGAGAAAAGCTTTCAGCAACTGTGCACATGAAGCCACAAAATACACAGTTCCTTAGTACCTACAGGGAAATCCTGTCAAAAGCAGGTCCCCTGGGAATCCAAGGGTTTTACCATGTGTGTATGTGACTGTATTCATACTGTGTTTGAAGCCATAACATGTAGCGAACAAAGACACGTTCTCCAAACCGGAGTAATTCGCTCATGCGTTGTAAAGAAACCTGAAAAGCTCCAACTGAGGTGTGTCAGATTGTGGCATTTTGGTCTCATTAGAAAACCGCAGGTTATTTTACAAGTGGCTTATTTGGATCTTCAGAGTTCAAGGAGTTCAGAGCATAGTGTTACCTAGCACTGAGTGGATATGTCTGCTCTAACATTAATATTAATTAGCACTGACGTTCATTTTAGTTTATTTCGAGCGAAAGGACAATTGAGTTTCCCTGAGGGGATAAATAATGCTCATCTCATCTCATTAAAACTAAGACTCCAAGAACATAGTCTGTATGCACCAACACCACAAACAGCATCTGCATTAAATTCAATTTTGCTTCTGTGCTTCTACAAGCATTAAGATGAACAACAAAAACTGTCACTTCTGTACCTTCTATTTTACTCTGCAAATAAACAAAGGCCCATATCTCTTTGAGGTACATCAGCAGTACACACTGTGAATAACAATAATATGGTCACATTTCATTTTAATATTAACATGAAAGTTGATTTCTTTTAGGTTTATTACAATGTGAATTTGACTAGAAACAATATACGACACTATGGTGTGTGTGTGTGTGTGTGTGTGTGTGTGTCTTGTAAATTTGATGATATTTAAATCTGAACAATAATGTGCTTAAGAATATACAGTTGAATATAGAATTATTCATACCCCTGCCGTGTTTTTTTTTTTTTTTTTTTTTAAAAATAAAAT
>JAPTYR010000017.1:22330687-22342574 GCA_029814505.1 Siphamia roseigaster | reverse complement strand
TCTCCCGAAACTCCACCTAATCCCTTAGCCGAGCTAACCGCAATAATCGAGCTAAGCCGTGCATGGAAATGCACTGAGTGATGCAAGACAACACTAGAAACGGATGTACCTATTTACGCACATAAATGGAGCATAAATGAACCTTAATGTTGTTTAAAGCAACACACCACCATCATGGACCTCCCCATTGCTCCTACTTCTTGGCCCTTGCACTTGGCTCTACCCCTTCAAACAAAGTTGCAAGAGGTAGGGGTTGAAATATTCCCCAACGCAATGGAACAACCCTCCGAAACCCGTTAACTCATCAGCATTCATCAATGCTGCTACATATAAATGCAACATCTTTGTTTGTGAAAATATTCACCATGCCATCAGCAGCTGGGAACCATCCCTGTTTGCATGGGCTTTGGGCATTTTTTTGCAGCCATCAATCGCAAGCCACAGAAATGTGGTCTATATTACATTGAAACAGCTTTTATTTATTTATTTTTTTAAACATTATTAAAGCGACACTAAATGACAAGGAAAGTGTATGTACAACAATAAACAATATTTAGATTTTTATTGCGTCATAGTGTGGGGGGAAAGAGGGTGTGGTTAAGATATATGGCATGTAAAGTACAAAAGCAACAAAATGTACAACTGACCAGGTAGGATGAGTCAATGTCATGTCTTAAAATAAATAAATAAATCAGGGATATGATCAAAGATAACCATTAGGTAACTCAAACTACATGAGAAGAAGAAAAAGGAAAAAAAAAGAGAAAAAGGAGGAAAATGGAGTGATAAAGATGAATACGTAAATAAATAATTCCAAATAGCCAGATGAGATTAAAAGTACAATTTATCTAAATATGATGCCATCAATGTTAACACAATTCCTCCCACTGCCTCCCCTTGCCATCACAGCACTGTCGCCATCATTATTTATTTATTTATTTATTTATTTTATTGAACAGCATTAAATGGAAAATCAAATGATTAAGTTACGTACGAGAAAAATGTACATTTGTCTGTTTCTTTCATCGCATTGCTGCAGTTTTTTGCAGTGTTTACATCCACATTGCTGATGATTCCAACAGAATTATGGATAATTTCTCATACATCTCTGTAATGTGGTCCTGAAAAATCTCAGTTTCGAGGGCCGAACAGCCCTCCATTCCCCTCCGAGACTTAAAACAACAGATAACGGCGATCCATATCGGCTGTATAACCTGGACGTGTTCCAGTATGAACTTTATAACCCAGGACACGAGATGTGAATGCACAAAATAGAGGGTAAGGGGTGGAGCCAAGGGGTGAATTGGGTTTGGGCTTCTGTGCGAGTAACCATAATATGGGAAGCTCATCTGATAATTTGGCTTATCCAATATTAGCCCAACATATATATATAAAAACATGCCCCGATATGTTACTAGGGAAGTAAGAAGATCCAGTACAAAAATGTAAAATGACTGCATTGTAACTGATGCGGCATCACATCGTGTTGTTTTTAGGAAGTTGTTAAGAAGCAACCTGTAAACAATCACACAGACTGGATATAACTGCTGTAGTAGAATCTCCTGCTTTGATCAGTGAAGGATGCTTTGCCAACTGCATTAAAAAAAAAAATCCTCCTTAGTGTTGTAAGTAAAAGAAAAGGATAACCAGGCAGTGAAGGGAGGAAGGAGAGAAAAAAAAAAAAACAAGAACTTAAAACCCCAACAGTCACTGTCACAAGGGACACTATTAAGGCTTCAATATCTGACTCTAAGAACAATTCACCCCCTTCTTCCTGTTTTAACTTTTTTTTTTTTTGCTCTGAACACTAGCAGCCGAATGAATTATGAATGGTTTTTAGTTTGCTTCTAACCATGAATCCTATGAGTGTCTGGTAGGAGGGCAGAAGGTGGATGTGTTACCAGTGCTCAGCTGAGAACAGTGATTTGCTTACGTAATAGTATCACAGTGGGAAATAAGGCGGCTTACAGAGCACATTATCACACAGGTAATGCAATATACATAGTGTTATATGGGTCAGGAACCTTATAAGTGTTACTACGGTAGATAGTTTCATTTTCTCCGCAGATTGAAGGGAGACTGTTATCCTTTTCAGCTAGACATGCAAAAACATCCCTGCTGGGCTAGCATATTAAATATACATTTCTATCATCACATAGCTACTGGAGATTTCTGTGCCATTTGATAGCTGTGACTATACTCTTTAGCAGAACAGATGAGGAGGGAAAAAAAAGGTTAATGCGTGGTTGGAGGGTCTCTGCACAAGGACGGTTCTACACATTAAAATAAATGAAAGATTCTAAAATTCCGCATCGTTTTCTGACAGCCTGGCACCGGCTTGACATCAATAAACCTCCAGACGTATCTTGAAAATGAACTGATGTGGAAATGGTCATTTTAGAATATATGTTTTCTGGGCAAAAATAAACAATAATAATGAAAAGGCTTAGTAATAGGTCAAGGTTATGGAGGGGACTGGGTATTGATTTGTTTTGGTCAAACTAAAAGGAAAACCTCCAGGGAAAATAAAGGTTAATCAATGCAATGTCCTTTATATGTGAAGTGCAACTGTGTATGTGTTTTAGGGAAAGAAAAGGTATGGTGACTGTAAAATGTGCTGACCGAACATGACTGGTGGTTATTAGACTTACAAATACAATACATCTGCTTAAGCACTCAGCTCAACTATGATGATTGGCAGCTTCAGTTAATAAGCTGCAATCAGGTAAATGTATTTACAGGAGTCAGATGAGCGGGTAATAATAAAACCCATTAGCAAAAGCCTTGCTATATATCACACATAGGTTAGCGATTTAATGCCTGCTACAGCAATGCCACTATAATGAAACTGTTTGTTGCTACACTTCATTTTCTACACTTAACTTCTTTCAGTGACAGTTACAATAGGGCTGAACCATGAGAGAAAAACAGTGATTTTTATACAGATACTTGAATTGGATTTCTGTAAAAATGTAGGGGGGGGGGGGATCACATAAAATAAAATAACAATGCTCTTCTGCAACACGACAATGTTACACTTTATTGCACTGGGCCTCATTTTGATAAGATTTTGATTAACTGTTCAGCCCGAGTTGGCTGTTGACAAAAGCAACTATTTAAAAATGCCTTTTCATGTGCTGCGTGGGGAAAAGAAAAGAAAAAAAAAAAGCCCACACAATGTTTAAGTCCTTTAGGGATAAGTGGGATGCTTAGGTTGTAAGCACAGCAAAAGTGCAAAATAAATTACATTGGAATCTCGCCAAAAGGGCAAACTGCTAAAGTATATAGAGCACAACATACAAATGTAGGCTGGTATGTTTATGCTGGGTATGCTATCCACTTTACTGGTGTGCCTGCTGGACACACGTGATGATGGCTGAAGCTTAAGCATGAGAGTCCAATTACATGCAAATAGCTACACTGTCAAGACCATCAGTGGGGATGAGTGAAAATAAAAGCGGCTCTTCAAATGCTATCTACGTTTATTGACAATCAAATGCTGGTCCAGGACTACTATTAAGCCGTTCGCTTTTGAACAGACATGTGGCACGGCTACTTCGCCAGAAGGGCCCCTGCTGTTATTAGCACTCAAAATGAAGGAAGATGACGAACTGTAATGGTGCCATTTCTGTTGACAGTCTTCTCTAAAACAGGAAATCCTGACATGCTGTAATAGCTGAGCATCAAGCCAAAAGAGCCCAAACTGTGCCAGCAACTAGAAACACTAGTTCTTTCAAGGCAGCTGCTAACAAAAAATAAATAAAAAAATAAAAAAAACCAGGATAGTAGACTATTCTCTGGGTGTTCTTGGTAAGATGGATGGGGGGGGGGGGAATACTGGGGCAGATTGAATTTCTTGTTACAGAATTCTCATCTGCAATCGTCAGCACCACTTCTTCGAGTCCATCTGTGGACGAGTGTCTGATTACTGATGAAAGAAAACAGCTGAGAATAAGAGACATCTTCGAGTAGTGACAAAAACAAGCTTTGGGACCTATTTATTCATTCTGAGGAATACGTTTTGATCTAGACAGCATCAAGCATCATTTCAGCGAAACTGGCAATAACAGGACTTGATTTTACTAAGTGAATCAGTGCAAATGACTGTGCCGTGGTTCTGAAAGGCGGGATATGAATGCAGAAATAATACCATCTCTGTCCTACAGGCTTTGAGTGTAGGGTCTGTGAACAAACTCATAACACTCTAATGGTATTTAATTCCAGAGAGATTTCAGAGCCCCTTCCATCAAGTTAAAAGTCAGAAATAATGAGCCCTCTACAATCAATGAATATGACTGAAGGAAGAGCGAGAGAGAGAACAGTGCACCACTCACTGCAAGCACTAATACACATCAGGCACCACGCCAGTCCCTGCCTTGCCAGCAAATATCTGCTTAAATGGTGACTCTCATCCTGCGCACCGGAAATTCAATTTGTTCCGTAAGCTGGGGATGAAAAAGCAATTATTCACAGTCACCTCTTTTCACGATCTGTTTCTTTAAGATATCTCCCTTCTTTCCCATTAACAAATAAACCTGCAGATTAGTGCAATGTGTGGCTGTTCACAGGGGCAGCAAGTTTCAGAACTAAGATCAGGATGACTAAAAAGCCTGTCAATCTGCTTGAAAGATGGAAGTCAGGTTTGGCAAGACAAGACACCCCACCACCACCACCACCCCCTCCATCATCCCATTGGGACATGGGTAAAAGCCACTAGATAATGGCTTGATAGCTGGATGTCACTTTGCTGCATGGGGTAGAGAAGTTGGCGCATGTCAGCAGACTTCCTTTATTCCAATTACACTACACAGAGCGCTCTAAAACCAAGCTCCCCTACCCGATCAGTGAGAAGTGCTGTCAAGGGAGCCCACTGAGCTGAGACTCCAATTTACACTTGGGGTATTAGGTGGGACCCTAGCGTGACTGTGCAAAGTACCACGGTGATGCTTCACATGTTCTCCCGTCTCTCAAACACACACTTGGACGAGTTGGCGGATCTGGCGGGGCAGAGACGAGCTCATGTTTGAGACATAAACCTTGTTTTTCTTAAAATGTTGCAGGAAGACCACCTGTTGATTGAGAGATTTGGGGTAAAAACAGCCTGTCAGTGTAATTGGCTCCCTTCCTTTTTTGGATAGAATAAACAGTCTACGCTGTTAGCTGAAAGATAAAAGGCTAAGAAAGACACTAGCATAAGTATAGGGGGAACTAACGGGGATGGGGATAAGCCCCGGAATTTAGAATTATCCATCTGAGAAGGGCAGTGTGACACCATGAGCCTGAGAACAGACCTGTGGATCTGAAGGAGACTTGTGGTTGGTCACCCATGACTGACTTTCTCTTTCCTCTACACCTTAAATCCAACTCTGCAAAAAAACTTCCAATGGTAGACATCTAATTAACCAGATGGTAGCTCTGTGTTTGGAAGCTATAGAAAAGAATGGAGGACAAAGCAATGGATTAATGCCAAGTACAGAATGCCTCTGAAATGAGCACCATCCACGCTGCCTTCGACAGTGCATGGCAGGAAGGACATGGAAGAACAGCTCGAGCTACCTCAGCTGTCTCCCTAAAGATAACGGTTAGCCTTCTTTGCAGTTTCCAAGACCATTCTGTGAAACGCATACCGGTTTGCTCTTTGTGCTTTCTGCATATTACTGTAATTCAAGTGTTTCCAAATCCCATAGAACTCAAAGAGTGACCAATCAAGAATACAGACACAGACAACAGCTGTTTCCTTTACTGCAGGGAGGGGCAAACACTCCAAAAGCATCCTCGACACTACGTCCATATAAACCTAAATAAAACAAAAACAAAAGCATATTGGTCACATTTTTAGATTATGGCTCCTCTTTTTCATAATGACTGCCTAATTGCAGAGTTAGAAGGGGACAATTCGCCACAGCTGGTAGTTTTACAACTGATGAACTTATATTTTAGTGTTTTCTTTTTTACTGGTTCTATCTGGAGGCTGCTTGGATTCGCAAAAAAATGTTTAGCCCTGTAGCTTTATAACATTATACAGGAAGTACATAAAGCAAACATCAATACTCATTCCGTTTTCCTATGTTGTGTAACCAAGGATATTTAGAAGTTAGGTGATAACGCTTTAATTAATTTCTGTTTTTAAATATTGAAATGTGCTGAATTCAGACTGTTGATCACAATCAAAGAATTAATCACAGCTGCCTTTTAAAACCATGTTTCTCCTTTGAGACTATTATTATTGCTGTCACATAATTACTTGGTCACACACACACACACTCTCTCTCTCTCTCTCTCTAAAGGACACAATCCACACATACAACACTAAATCACCTCAGCTGTAATAGTCTTCATGAACGTCTGAATTAGAATGATTGCCATGTATACTACAGAGCTAAAATCTAATAATACCATATAAATGATGTCTCTTTTTTGCTTTGACTATTCTCGGGTAAATTATTAATTGACATTTAGTTGGATAAAAGCTGCGACTGTGCAAAAGGTAGAGCTGCGAGAGGGACAGTAGTCAGCAGATGTTCAATACTGGCTTTAGAAAAGTGCTTTTTCAGAGGGCATTTGTGAATAAATAGTCAAGGATTTGTATTGTGACATACTCTTGGACACTTTCGTAGGTCAGTAACTGGTCCACTAATGTAATAAAATACAAAAGACCGAGGCAACTTTCCAAGCGGCAAACCAGTATTAAAGAGTGATAGTGTGCTACGTGTAATTAAAACAAAAGACTTTCAATCGACTAAATGCAATCTGACACAAACACTAAACAAAATTAATTTGGCATTATACTAAATATATAATATATATAATACTCTTTCAGAGAGATTGTACAGTTTACATCACTAAAACAGAGTAGTGTCGTCAAAACTTCACTACCCAACTAATATTGGTTTTAAATGGTCTGTTTGTCAGTGTAATTGCAGTGGGTGTTGCACATAGATGTTGCACTATCTAATGAGTTTATATAATTAATATTCCTGGCACAGGTCAGTAGGCTAGTGTGTTTTAGTCTAATTATAGTGATACTTGAGCATTTGTGATTGGATTCACCCCACATCAACTTCCAGAAATTGTGAAATGTGTAGTTTTGCTGATGCTGAACATATAATAAGTTCTCTGATCTGTGTATTCGGCTTCTGAACTCTTGATGTGCAGCGAGTTCGATTTGTAGAAGCTTTGAAGTTATGATGTAAAGTTGTGGCGTTATGATGTAAAAAGATTTTTGATGCATTTAAAAAAAAAATTGGGACATATTAATTAATAAAATGATGACATTTTTGTGTACGCACAAATGCAAACTTGTGTCTACTTCATGTAAGCACAATTTTTCATCTGATTTTCTAGTTGGGCAAAAACAAGCCACTACACACATATATACACTGGAGGAAACCTTATTACAGGGGTGTCAAACATATGGCCGGTGGGACAAAACAAACCTGCCAAAGATAGAAACAGTCAAGGGTATTTAGCTGGTTTTAGTTCAAGTTCCACACACAGAACAATATGATCAATTAAAATAATTGCATAATAGCCGAGAAATAATGACTTGACATTTTTCTTGGTTTAATAAGGAAAAAAAGAAACAACATTATGCCTATAAATAATGATAACGCCAATTTATTCTCTTTGTTTTAGAGCAAAGAAATGTTCAATTAAATTCTGACAATATTTACATAAACAAACTATCTTTTAACAAGAAATTGTGAACAACCTGAAATGTTTAAAGAAAATTAAATACAATTTTAAGGATATGCTGCATGTTATGTAAATGTTCCGTGCCTTTGTAGATCCAATCTGTAATGCACATGAATAAATGATGAGTTGAGGGATAATACTGCTAAAAGGCACTGACTTTTTAAAAGAAATTTCAGGGGGTTTTTTCAGGATGAGTTGTCATTATTTATAGGCTCTTGTGTGATTATTTAACTGCCCATTTCAGATCAAATGGGGCTGAATGTGGCCCTTAAAAGAAAATGTGTTTGATGTCTCGGTCATATAATTTGGTCATCGGTATTGTATACACATCACAAGTGTTGTGAGGTAGATCATAAGTCGTGATTATATGTCAAAAGACCATTATGTCCATTATATCTTTTGACCAAATCACCTAGTCTTATTCACGAATGCGTAGATTATATTATTTACATTTTATTGTGACTGTCACAGTAACAGTGGATATGAAATTCCATTAAATGCATTTCCTTCATTTCCACAGAGTACCTAAAACTATAGAACCATTGCTTTATTACTAAAGGATAAAATGGACAGAACAGTTACCGATAGTCGCTGGTGGTCAATCACTATTGGAGGACTGGAGGGAACTGGTACTGGATCTTCCACGGTCACATCAGCAGATCCCTTTACTGACTCGGACTGGCTCTTCTGGCATTTTCCCACATCCAATTCCCCTCTAGGCAGATATGACTGATCGAAGGGAGGAAAGTTAACAACAGTGGACAGTAACAATTTACAGTGTCACAGAAGTCAGAAACAACCTCATATTTCGGAGCCAACTAAATGTAAACCTAATTTCGCTCTTCTTGTGAGTCACTGAAAAGCGTAAACTGGATAGTTTCAGGCAAAATAAATTCCTACTGCCAGCGCCGTAAGATTAATGCAATACAGTAGACGAAGAAAATCTATTTGAAGCTACTTGCAGCTCCTGAGTGCACAATATTTCACAACTGGCCTCTTTCCTGTCCATTTATAACAGTGAAACACTTTGATAAAAACAAAAGGCCTGGCTCAGCTCGTAATGAGTGGGGGTGGAGTAGCTGTGTTGTCTGCGGTTTAAGGAGCCAAAGTTTATTTTTGTTTTGTTTGGCTGATTGTACCATTATCTGATGGTTTCCCTATAGTAGCAGCACCATTATGTATGACTTCCAGCTGGTCTGCTCATCTCCAGTCTAAGCTCAAGCCATTCTTCACACACATGAATTTAGTGCCTTTCTGACAGAAAATAAAGGACACAAGACTTCAAAGCAAAATAAACAACACTATATAATAAATAGGAATTCTTTTCTCCAGAAAAATTATATATTTTACTTACACACACACTTGTGTATATATACACACACACACATCCCGCAGCACCAGTTCTGCTTACCAAAAATGGCCTACGAAGCAGCTCACATTCCAAGTTGACCTTGCTAACACCATGTATGTTCTGTCACTTTACAATAAATTGAGATTTTCACACAGTTTATGGCCATGTCCACAACAAACCGCTGAAGATGTTGCCAAACATAATGTTGCAATTGTGTGTGTGTGTGTATATATATATATATATATATATATATATATAGTATCAGAAGCCTACAAAAGGTACACTCAACTACCTACTTTGAAGTTTCCCTCTTGTTTTGTCAGCTTGGCCATACAACTGTATTTTTCTATTCTGCACAGTTTATGTTGTATTATTAATTCCCTGCTCAATTTTAAAATACTAAACCGAGTGTAAATCTGAAAATCGGGGTGATAATCACAAGTTATTTTATCATCATAATTAAGTGGTAGGTAGGGCACTGATGGGATGTGTACGGATTTTGTTAACTGCCTTCATTTTATATCTACCATGAAGATTTAAGGATGAACAATTAAAATGAAAAGTGAAGAAACTGAAGCCGGCACCTTGAATCTTAACCATCTCTGCTGAAAGTTCTCTCAGTAGTATGTTCAGACTAGTTTCAAAACAAGTCTGCACAGCTGCTCAATGGGTTTGTCAAAACATCTGGAATTTAACTGAAAAAGCTTGGTAAATGTACCACTATTAGGGAATGTGACATCACATGCAAAAACGAAAGGAAAACCACCTCCCCAAACACAGATGTTAAAATCAATTAACTTAAGAGGTAGAGATGTGCCATTCCGTGTCAATTTGTATACCTTCTTTATCGTGGTCTTCCTGGACATTTTCTGGTACTGCCCCCTCATCCTGGGGATGATGCTCCTGAGTTGGTTTGCTGTTAGTTTTGTCTTTGTGCTCTTCCTGTTCTGGCTTAGCAGATACTGTGTCCATGCTCTGAGTAGTCCTATTCCCAGCCTCACTGCTGCTCTTGAGGCTCTGTGAGTCCAGGCTGTCCATTGATTCATTTCCATTCACACACTCCATTTGTGATACTAGGATACCCTCTATGTGCTTCGGCTGGGCCTCAGTATCTGAAGACTCGGACGTTTCAATCAAAGGCTGGAAGCCAACCTGCTTGGCCTGGCCATCCCCATCTGCCTTAGGCTCCTCCTCAAGGCAATGCAACTCTGTAGGTTTTTCTGTGTTTTCAGACTCTGCCTCTTTGGCTGCAGGCTCCTCCACCTTAGGTGTTGGCTCTTCTGTGGCTTTATTGGCATCTGACGGTTCAGCAGGAGCAGCAACAGGAGGCTCACTGGAGCTCTCCTCTTCTGTGGAGGGGACATGAGGATGGTGCCCATTGGGCTGGGGACCCATGGTATCACAAGATGATTCTTCATCCTGTGTCAAACATGAGTCACTGGGCCCCACAGCTTCCACTTCTGCCTCATGCTCCTCCTCCTCCTCTTCAGTCCCTTTCTTGTAGATCTTTTTCTTACGGATAATGCCTCGTCCCCAAGATGGCCTTCGGCGAAACTTGCGCTTTACATGGTCTATGATAGGAAAAAGAGAGTGAGAGAAAGATAGGGAACATGGTCAATTCAGAGAAGCACAAAAAATGAATAATTTCAAAAAGTTATAACACTCTACTTCTTCAAAGACTACATCTACAACCTTTTTAAAATGAAGAAAAAAAGAACCAGGCATAGCTTTAGAGTTCAAGAATGTGTCATTCTACCTCTCTTTCCTTCTGTCATTTTCATGAATAAATTGAAGGAAATTAATGCAAAACAAAACACAAAAATATGACTTAACAAGTTGAGACCATTAAAAAAAAACCTCCTCCACACTGTATTCTCTTCTGATGAAGGTCAGAATGACCGAAACAGTAAGAAAACCAGTGTGTGTGGGCTTTTCAGGTTGGTCCCAAATTTAACCTTTCTCCAATGCAGCTGTCACTCATTCTGGTGTCCTTTTTTTGTTTTTAATAACTAAAAGGCAATAAAGGGCTTTAAAGGTACAGGAGCTGAAATCACTGGGGGAAATGCCACAATTTGTCACAGGGAAAGAGCAGATGGAGCGACCTCATGTCCTCTCAGACCACTTGAATTTGAATAGGCTGAAAAGTAATTATGATTTGTTTTTTAAAATCAAGCATTCCTGCTTTCAAGCCTTAGCTGTACAATTGTGACAATTTCCTCCTTCAGAGGAAATCAAAATTCATAAAAAAACATGTTTTTTCCTTTCTATTGTATTTCAGCAGACCTTACAAGTATCAAAATCTAGTAATTTGGCTTTCGTCAAAGGAAAAATGGGGAGTGGGTTGCAAGAATTCCAAGCAAGAGAGGCAGACAAGGACAGCAGCCCTGTTATATCATGAATTCTGGACACTAATGACAACAGATGGCACTTGGGGTTAGAGGAAACCAAAGGCTGCTCTGAGAGTGCAGTTAAAGTGTCACTGCAAACAAGCGAAAATGCTAAATGCAGTGAAACTTCAGTGTACTTGCCTTCATTTATTACAGATTCTCCAAAGCAGAGGCTGAGATACAGACTAGAAAAACAAAGTCGGAGACAAGTTGACTCAAAGTAAAAAAGAAGAAAAAAGATCTCTAGAAAAAGGAATGTTTTGTTTTGCGGTGTTAACATGACCTGCCTTTGAGTGCAGTGCAAATAAACCTATAGTGCACATCTCAGTATCACAAGGTCTTCGCAGCTTTGCAGATCAAACACATCATGGAGTGCGAGTCTTAGCAGAATGAGCGAAAAAGTGGAGTTTTCTAATACCCCCCCCCCCCCACCCGGTTGCACATGTTGACCTTC
>JAPTYR010000017.1:22082149-22094982 GCA_029814505.1 Siphamia roseigaster | reverse complement strand
CAAAAATTCATGATAAATGCATTAAAGACATTTTAAAGGGTTGTCTTTCTTCCCATACTGAACTGAAAGAACAACCAAACAGTCTTTCAATAGAAAGAACGTACTGAACTGAAAATTCTGTGTACCATGACAAGCCTACTATGAAATAATAATAATAGAAAACAGGAAAATAATGAGCTGTCACTGACATGTTCTGCACGCTTTGAACTGAAATCTGGACCCAGTACAGAGTTACTTTGGAATGAACCACACAGTGATGAGAGAAGTAATTTGTCTTTGGGGTTTTTTAAATAAAACTGAACACAACTGCAAACTTACCATGCTACTGCAGCAGGTCGCTCAGTCTCTTCTCCTGATTATCATGTATGATCTGCATGGTTTCTGCAGTGAATATGTTGTTACATGATCTAAACTTATTTTAATTTGTTATGACTTTATCCGGCACCAAAACATGTCGCACAAATGCTTACAGGTTGAGTCATCAAATAGTTTTTGTTCTGAAGAATCATCATAAATGGACTTTAGGAAACCTGCTAGCATAGTGACGTTAATGGTACATCCCATGATATGATTTTACCAAGCGGCAAAATCTGGCGGACAGAAGTGAAGCAAACCCGGTAGTGACGAAAATTGCAGGTCATTGGTCCTCCGCTGGGGGCTGACTCCAAAAGGGATTCAATCCTCATAGACTCCCATGTTGAAAAGGCCAAGTTAACAGTATAAACTAGAAAAAAAAAAAAAAAACACAGAGGGCAGACCTTCGCCAAGCAGCTTATTCCCCCCATATTAGGATTTCCACCTAAAATAACAGAGCTACAATTATTTTCTCTCCATCTTTAGATTCACTGACCATGAAAATGTTCCTCTAGCAAGTGGATTCATGTTAATATCATTATTAGTTCAGTAGTTATTCACTAAATTGCCTTTTTTTGATAATGGAGGTTTTTGGATCATTACAAAAATCGAATCATTTGTTCCTTTGACCATCCTCAACATCTCAGCAAAATCCGTTCATTAGTTTTCGAGTTATCTTGTACACAAACAAACAAACTAACGCTGGCAAAAACACAACCTCCTTGGCGGAGGTAATAAACCTGTTTACTGCCTGGTTCAAAAAAATTATTTTAGGTTTAATAGCTCAAGTTTACCTTTATGACAACTCTCTGTGTGTGTGTGTGTGTGTGTGTGTGTGTGTGTGTTGGGGGGAGGGGGGGTTAATAGCTCACTTATTTAGATGTTATTTAATCTTAAAATTACACATTATTAAGGGAGTGTCCTTTAAATTGCCAGGTGTCAGATATGCTGCCAGTACTAGTGCAGGTGGCTAGCTCTCAGAAAGGCCTCGGCCTCACGTTAAGTCAGTTTGGTCGTTTTGTTTCACTGAACTGCACCTGTTGGTTGCATTTGTGGTGTTTGTTAATTCATATTGGGATATTTTTTGTGCTTTTATTGGACAAATATGGCTTGTTCTACTATTGATCGCACAAACAGACCATCCAAGAAGTCTCTTCTTCAGTTTTTACAGTAAGTGAAATTATATTTCTATACATCAACCCGGCTCGGTGAAACCTGGCTCTCCTGCCTTCTTGTCCGCCGATATCACTGCACAACATTTTAAACCAGTAAGAGATTAAAAAAAAACGCAGTTAACCCAGAGCTGAGCCACAAAGGAAGACCCAGGGCTCTGACACGTCTCCGGTTCAGCTCACTGCATTTTTATTTTTATCCTGTACTGTTTTAACATGTTCTGCAGTGATATCTGAAGGGAAGAAGGCAGGAGAGTAGCAACTGCGGTTTTTAGCCAGCTAACACCACACCATAGCTTTAGCCTGTCTACCTCCATTAGCTCCAGGTTAGCTCTTCGTTATAGGTAACACAAAGTTTGATGGGTGTCAATCAATCACCCCCATGCTTTCAGCTCCATCTCTGAATCCATTTCTGAATCCATGACGAAAACGTGTGACCGTGCGTGATGCTACCTCAATGGCGAAAGTGGGAACCACCCATCGAACTTCACTTCAGCTCTTCAGAAACCAATGTGTCACGTGAACTGCAGCTTCATCCATTTTAATATACAGTCTATGATACAGACTCAAGTGTGTGTGAAGGACAGAGATGGAGAAAGACAAAGCAAAACTCGGATACGAGGAGCTTAAACTTGGCACCAGCCACAAGCTATATTATGAGTGTTTGATGTGTGGAGCTCCCTGAACGCCCCATGGGGAGAGCACCGGCACGACACTCTTCCACTTCTATTCCCCCACAAGGAAAAACACAATATCCACTGTTGGCCTAATCTGATAGAATTTCATAAACCTACTTTAAGAACTGACACACACTTCAGTCATCTTTAAAGGGTGTGTGAGGCAAAAGCACCATTAAACACAAATAAATGGTTAAAATTTTGATATTGATGAAATCAGTATCACCTCATGCAGTGTGTGGAAAATGAAAAAAACAAAAAAAATTAAAAAAAAAAACAACTCCACCACAGAAGTAAAAGCAGTCACCTTCAACCTAAAATAAAATTTACAAAGACCCATCTCAAATGACAATGTCTGCATGTTTTAGGGCAGGGTTGGGCAACTCCAGTCCTCGAAGGCCGGTATCCTGCATGTTTTAGATATTTCCCTCGTCCCTCACACCTGGAGGGCATTACATGATTATCAGGCTTGTGCAGAGCTGGATGATAAACTGATCATTAATTGAATCAGGTGTGGTGAAAGAGGGAAATATCTAAAACATGCAGGATACCGGCCCTCGAGGACTGGACTTGCTCCCCCCTGTTTTAAGGTGTTGATGAAATTCTGTAATTGCATGTTGAGCAGAAGTTATATTCCATCATCTGTGATGCTTTGAGATACATTTATGGATGCATTTTGATGCTGTGTATGATCTCTGACAACTTTAGGTCAGATCTCTGTGGATGTAAATGGAAACTTGTCACAGGGTCTCATTCTGTGTTCACACGGCCGTTCTATCTGTCATTAAAGCACAAATCAATTTTTGTTTGACCGTGTGGGGCGGTTTTCTAAATTTATCTTTTATTATTGGGTCTAAAAAGTTGGCAAAATGCAGGTACCAAAATTAACCCAGTTTTATAGAAGCACCCATTTTGATTAATGGTCCTAACAGTTAATCATTTTTGATATTAGAAATGTCACACAAAAGAAAGCTATTTGATCAAATATGATTTTGTTTTGTATAATTTTTTTAATGTTGCACAACTGACCAACTTTAACCTATCAGAAACAGTTTTTAATATGCGGTACATTAATGACCTACAGTGTCAAATATCCACTCACTACCTGTTGGCATATTGCCAGAGCAGCGTCCACTTTTACTGTATGCCGCCACTCTTTGAGCAAAAGAGAAAACCTAAGAGGAACCTGATCCCTGTTGACACAAAGTTTAAATGACTATATTCCACAAACACGGAGGCGGTGGGCCTTCTCTTGGGACTTGTACAAGCCCGCAGCTCCTGTGTACAGTTTAAATAGCTGGTGGATGATTAGAAGGATCAAATGGCCAAGGGATAAAACCACAAAGGGGTGCTCTGCTCAGTGTGAAAACATTAAGGTGCTCATTATGATTACTTATGACCTGTTGACTCACTAAAATTGCTGTGAAATTGGCCATACGGTTGAGGAATGCTGTGCCCAGACAGACAGTAATTGCATTTCCTGTTAGTCTCCGAGTTCCTCTCCCTCACTCTGTGCGGGTGTGAGACTGAACAGTTCTTTTAGCTGTCTTCGATTATAGATATTCCTGAAATCGCTGTTAGCAAAGACAGGAGACATAAAGCTACGCTGCACACATTACACATGAGTGACACATTAAGGGAAAATCCTAAGAGTGTTTTTCACTTTGATTTTGCCGTCATCTTTAGACGACATTTACCCAAACACCACAAACTGACCTGACCCTATTAGGGTTTAACTGGACTTTACAGAGTTTTGTAACAGTTGAGAGCCGAGGGAGCTATCTCCAAAACGTGACTAGAGAGCAGAGTATGGCGGTACACAGGGATGTCGACAGGGGGGGACAAAGGGGTATGTTGTCCCGGGCCCAGGGATGGAGGGGGCCCAGAATTGGATCCTCATTACATTGCATGTATTGAGTGGGGGGCCCTTTTAGATGAGCTTTTCCCGGGCCTGACCAAAGCTGTCAACGGCCCTGGCGGTACATGTGAACGTATGGCGTATATAGTGTTGATTTAAACTGCAACTCTCCAAAGACTGCACCTAGCCTCTTAATGGCATTGAGTTGAGAGAACAAGCTCGGTCCTCTGTGTCCTGTTCGATAAAACTGAGGTTTGGATGTTTGCCATCGCTGGGGGCTTGGCAGGATGCAGTGACTCGCTGAGGTTTGAAACCCCATTAAAAATTGTCACTTTATTTTAAGCAGCTGCCACACTTGTGAGTCCCACATCCTTCTGGAAAACCAATCAGCACCCTAAAGCTGAGCAGGGATTGGCCCAACGACATTCATACTGTGATTGTCTGAGTTGTTAAAGTTAGTTTCCCCTGGATGACTTGTGGGTAATGAAGGTTTTTAATTTTCTTGTCACCTAAATCTGTCCATTGAGGTGTGTCATGAAGTGTTGGGAGGGTTATTATTTTTTTTACTGCATACTTGTTTAAGCTATGATGTCTGTCTGTCTGTAGATGAACCAATGACTTTCCTGAATAAAACTGTAAAGTCTTAAAGCTTTTATACACTGAGAACACAAAGAAATAACAACATAAAACTGCAAAAATTGTTCATTTATAAATATTTTGTATCTAAGGTATTTGTACTGGCTGTAATATGAAAGTGAGCGGTAGAAGGAAATCCCCACAATGCTTTGGCTGGACTGTTTGCCATGAGTGCCAGGGTTTGCAAAGTAGTGAAAAAAATGTAATAATCACTGGAAATAATCATACAAAAAGTTTTAATAAGTGCTTTAGCATACCTTTTATGTAATTGGATCACTGAATTGTTGATGAAGCAGTTCCTGAAAACACTCAACAGACCTTAAAATGACAATTTATGAGTCACAGCACAGTTATTTCCATGTCCCGGCAGCAGATTTTCTGAGCTTCCCCGCTCATTTGATATCAGCGATCAGCAAAAGTCTCTTTAGGGAGGCCTACATGGAAATAGCTGCTGTGTAAACATACTTTCCTGGATGTTTACACATTGGTCAAATTTCACTGTGTCCTGCAAATTCTGTCTAAATTTGCAGGACAGAGAAGGTAGATCCTTAATCAGATTTGACAGGATCGTAGTTTGTAACATAGCAAGCAACAAGGTACAGCCATGTTGTAACATTGCAACAAGTGGTGTCCCGTTTCAGGTAGTGGGGAGAGCTGAGGACACAAATGGATAGAATGATCGGACCGGACCGGTGTGGGAATGGGCCTGTGTCTTGTAAATGTACCTGCCAATGTCATGTATCTAACTCAAGTTTCTATTTTTATACATTTCTGCTTCACTTACAGGACAGGTTACATTACAGAGGATGGACAGAAGGAATAAATAAATATAAGGAGGAGACCAGTAGATGTTGTGGATCTTGTGGATGTGAAATATTTCAGTGATGTGTTGGGATACATGGTGATAAGAAGGTAAGACGTCAACACTGTTTTACAGCATGTTGAAGATGCTTATGTTAATGAGTTCCTTCAAAGGGCTTGATCTTAACTGGTGTAATTCTCCTTCATATGCAAATGGTTAGGACAGTCATGGTTTAAAAAAAAAAAGTATAATAAAAATCATTCTGTTAAAACTTTTGCTGCACATAGAGTATAAGCTGTCAATAGTCGCTTTTCCAGTGACCCCCAAATTGCGTGAATATAACTTGTGGATAAAAATGTAAACAATGGAAAATGACAATTTTGCCAAAACTCGTTTTATGATTAAAAGTTTATGTGCTGGCAAGAGGTATATTTTCGGGCGTAGCGCAAATAATATATCATGCAAAACTGCAATGCAAAGACCTTTTTCCCTCTCCTAGAGTCGCATGAATAAATAAAAATAACAAGCAAAGAAGAATTTTAAAAGAAACACTGCATGGTATGTGTTGACACACCAAGAAACAAAATCAGTTTTGAATTTAGTACAGGTCAGAGGTATTATAATAATAATAATAATAATAATAATAATAATAATAATAATGAATATATCTTTAAATCAACACAATATTTACATATGTTACGGAATGTCACCACTTTTCATCTCACAATAGTAAATAGCAAATCATTGCATTTGTGAAAAACCGACATGATGCACTTCTTTTTTTTTCTTTTCACAACATTTAGTAAATTTCATTAAAGTTTGTCCAATGGAAAGGCGACTACTGTCTGTCTTTTCTCTGTCTCTGTCCCTTTAGACACATACTGTACATACACCAAGTTACACAAACACACTCTCATGTATGGGGAACGGTTTTGTCTCGCTTGCTGTTGGCAATTTAGTCCTTATAGCATGCAGATGGTTGGTGTCACTCCAAGGTAAACCTCAGTTCTGCCAGACAGAGCACACACTACCTGCCAACAGCCTCTGCTCTATCATGGTCTAGTAGCATCCACCAACCCTATGCTTCGCAGTGGGCGTCTGCTTTGCAAATCCATACACACAGTCTAGTTCCTGTTGTGCTTCTGTCCTCAAATGGCTAGAGATGAGTATAAACAAGCCCAGAAACCCCGCTGTTTATTGTTACAGGTATGTGCAGCCAAGGCCCTAGCAACAGGGGGTGAAAACGCCACTGTTTATTTTATATCCAGTTCTGAAGTGTGCTCCGAGACACACGGAACAGGATGAATAACACATTTAGGAGGAAAGAAAAGACAAAAAGCAAAATAATCAACACTGAAGCAGAAAGATGGAGGGGGTGTGCGGAGGATTTTTTTGGCAGAATTTTGCAAACAGCAGCAGAAAATTACAAGGCCTAAAAAGTTAGTAGAAACATGTTGTCTCGATAGTTTCAATAAAAAAATATTTTAGAAGTGCAAGAAATGGAGGGGGGGGCGGGAAGAAAAGTTTTGTTTTTGTCTATGAAAGTTAAAATGTTTGACTAGGCTGAGTTCCAGCATGGAAGACGGCCAGCTGTAGTTTCCCCTGTTCTGGTGGGCCGTGAGGCAGGGGTCAGCTAAGTCTGCTGAAATCAAATCCAGTGTCTCCCACCCGCAACAACAATGTGGCAGAATGTCCCGAGGCTAATGACATGGTTACGCTGTTGTGTTCGGGGGTAATTCTAACGAAAAGTTTGAGCCTTGCCCTCGCTTGTCTCCCCAGATTACATAGACATGTAAGGCCTGTCTAAGCAAAAGCCAGGTGCCTTATCCTATCACCTTGTGTGGCACAGAAACAGCTGAATTAGCAAAACCTTGGCTAACATTTGTCTGGTATATAAATGAGATCACATATCCAGTTTCGTCTTTGAGACCTGTTCGATGTCTCTGTCCAACTGCTGTTGTATTCACACCTGATGACAAAAGCAGACGCACTTTGACGGTGAAATATTCTTAAATGGTGATGTTTATGCAAAAGGCCAATAAAAAAAAAATCTGATTGCATTGATAGCTGCTTTGTGCTGCATTAAACTTTGTGCGAGTTGCACAATACCTGCATACTACAGTAGTATTGAACTCTATGAAATGTTACACTGCTACAAGACCTTGCTTAATCAGACTGAGCCATGGTTTCCAGATGGTATTTAGATATGTAATGTTAACAAATGAGGCTTTGCTATTATAGTAACATGCTCCTAATGTTATTCTAGCAGCTAAATCTCTCTCTTTCTAGTGGTTAGAGCAGCTTAGTTGGTTTCCTCGGGCATAGACTAAGCATGTTTGGGTATGCACATTCTCTTCTTGGCATGTAATTGTAATATTATTGCCATGAAGTCCTTGAATTTAGCAAACAACACAGTGCTGGTCCGTATCTTGAGGATATTGTATTTTGCATTTGATCTTGAAGTCTCATGCAGCTCTGTCTTGGATGCTCTTTGAAACTGCATCCACTACTATTGTACACTGTGACTGCTGTTAACTCCAGCTGCTTTATGGATTTTGTAAATTAAATCCATATCGATCCGTCTCTTTCATCTTTATATGCTTATCTTCCTTTTTCCCCATTTTACACACCTTTTCGTTCAACTTCAAGGAATGCATTTTTTTTCAAGTCCCGCCCCTGTGTTCCTGACAGGTAGTGACTGCATGAGAGGACAGTTTGTCCTGCAGAGCTATGCAGGCTGCAGGGGCCCATGTTTGGCTTGGATGCCAATGAATAACATTGTATGGAGAGAGGAAATTAAAAATGCAGGGTTGTAATTTACTGGAGAGTGGAACTGATTTAAAAGCTCTTTTTTTTTTCACTACTTTGCTTGAAGTTTTCCAAATATGCCACAGCTGAGTGTGAACTGAGCTTCGTTGTACTGGCAATAACAAGTAACAGGCAAATCTGCCAGTTCTCTACCTTACTCCCTCTTCCTTGCACTTGGCAAAGACAGCACCATGCTAAGGTAAGCCTTCATGGAATCCAAATGCTGGACATGCCTAAATGATTTCACATCTCAAATAAAGTGCAGCTTTATGTTATCGTGACAGATGCAAAGGCATTTCCCCCTGTAGAATATGTATGCACTAGCTTGCCAGAGTGTTGACTGATATCATCCTTTACTGGTGCAACATTCTCAGATTACTTGCTTGCCTGTGGTCACTGTGGGTGGTTCCCTGGTGTGATACAGGTAGCAACAGATTAATAGAGTCATGAATCTAGCTTTACAAGGTAGTTGTAAATAATTTTGGAAAACCTCTCCTGGTCTTTCTCTTAAAGTTACAATGGCAGTATTTCATGTATGAACTGCTTTTCTGCTGTCTTTCTTCTGTGCCGAGAACTGTCCTGACACTGACTAACGCTAATGAAAGAGTTACAAATTAGGAAGCATACCTCACTCGGGCGAGCTGCTGAGTTAAAGGAAACTGCTCTTGGATTTTTTTTACGGCTTTCTCCCTTTATAAACCTCAAATTTGCTGCTGGGTAACTCAACCACTTCCTCCCTTCCTGTGAGATCAGGCAGTCAAGCAGGGTGAAGCCAAGCAGTGCAGGGGCTGCTGTGGCTTGCAAACAGCTGGCACAGTTCTCACTATACCTTTGGCACCTGTGGGTGGGCGTCAACACTGTTGGCTAAACAAACAAGGCCATCGTCCAGCTCCTACCGCAGCCATGAACAGCATATGGAATTAGAGTGCCACCTTCAGCAGTGGAGGCTAAGTGGCGACACAGATACTTATAAGTATCTTTCATCTGCGGTGTCAAAACTGAGTCATTTCTATTAGAAAAAGATGATGTTACACCTCGGTTTGGTGTATCTGTTGTCTTAGTCTCACTACTATGTGGACGGTTCCAGTGCTCTCCTGCAGATGGCGGTGTTGCCCTGGTCTTGTTAAAAGTGAACCACTATGTGTGAGGCCTTTTTCCTAATTGATGACTTTTAACAAGCCTATGCAAATGTCTCTCCATGTCTCCATCTCTCATTCTGTCTTAGTTTGAAGCCTGCCATCAAAGACTAGATGTTGAAAATAACTGTGCCGCTTAGGAAAAAGGTGACTTGTGAGTGTGGGGATTTTGTAGTTGCGTTTTGGCCAGCTTCTAGAGCCTATTCACCCACGTGAGCGTCTGGTAAAGCATCACCTTCCAGGCTGGGGAGGTAAATGAGATGGATGAAGTAGCCACTGATCTGTTTGCCTAAAACAAACACAAACTGGAATTTGCCTCCGTGATGGTTACATGGAAGACTTTAGGGCTGTAGCGCCGCACACCATTACCACCAGCGGAATTTTCCTAAAACAAGACAAGAGAGTCAAGTAGCCAGATAGACAGAAATAAAATGAGCGAGGAGTGAAGGGGACCCTCCAGAGAGGAGTGAAACTTTCCACAGGTTGGCCATGTTTATGTGGAGCTGGCAGGGCCTCTGCTGAGGAAAGGATGCTGTGGAAGTCAGACTTGTTGCTGAGCAAGGTTCTTGTTCTCCTCTGATCTCTATAAACGCCACCTCTCTGGCTATCTTTCCATCTCCTTCATCTTGCAATATCTACCTCTCAGCCTCGGGTCACTTATTTACCCTTTTGTCCTTCTTTCTTGCTTTTTTTCCACATCATAAACGCGCTGATGTGTATCCAGGAAATAAAAAGGTATTAAAAAGGACTTGGAGTATCCAGTTTTTAGTCTCTGCAGCCCCCCAACCACCATTACCACTATCCCACCACCACCTCCCCCATGATGACACAGCCTTTTTTTTTTTTTTTTACTTGATGGAAGCCTAGAACAATAGTGGATGAAGCTGAATCACACGCATTTTTGCTAGAGTAATAGTTTTCAGGCAGGAGATTTAAAAACAAGCACATTTCACGGTTACTAAAATAGATCAGTCAGTGAAAATAAACATGACTGATTTGTTTTGTCTGGAAAATGTGCCTATATTGCAACTTAAATAGCATTCCTCTTTAATATATTTATTGAGAGATCAGCCAAAAGATTTCCTTCTGTGTATCATACAATGGACTTAGTGTAGCCCATGTCACCATCGCCTCATCTCCATCAGCACACAGACGTTTACTCTTCAGTTCTCAGCCCTTCCCCAGTCTCCAGGATGACAGGCCCACTTGGGACTTCTGTGTATGATAAACTATGTGATATAAACCTCCACTGACCTTTCCTCCACCTTTTCCTTCTCTCTTGCCTGTTCCTATCTACCTTTTTTCTTCCTCTTCCTCATCCTTAATATATCCCCCTCTCAGATTTCGCTTTCTTGCCCTTCATGGGTCCCCCTCCTCAGCCTGAGCTGCTGGCTCTCTGCCCACGGTTGAGGATGCAAGTGCCCAGCGACGCTGTGTGATCCCTGGGGATGGAGAACCAGCGAAGCAGGGGGGCTGCTGATGGCGGTCAGAGTTAGAATGAGCTGGGCAGCCACAGGAGAAACCACAGCGTGTGTTTGTGTGCTGTAGCGTGTGTTGGTGTGAACCCTTGTCTCAGGGGTTAACACACTCTGTCCTGCATATCCAATAACAGCCCAAAAGACCTTAACCCTTTATAGGCCACTCATAGAAATACTTTGAAATTGCAAAATGCAACCTTAGTATGTTATTGGAGGATCGAAGACTTTCTTACTTTTGTGAAATTTTTCAAAAATGTGTTATTGTTATGTAAAAAAAAATCTAATTCTAGGAAGTCACCATATTTGGTTTCTTACCTGTAAGTAGAAAAAAAAATCCAAGAAGTATAAAAAAGACAAGAAAAATACATGTAGGGTGGAAGCAACATGTATGTTAACACATTAGAAGATCACTGTGTTGATGCAGACGCATTATCACTTTGAATATTATAACTTACATTAGTCTGGGTCTTAAAAAGTCTTGAGTTTACAAATGTGCATTTGGTACCTTTAAAAAAAAAAGTATTTAAAAGGTATTAAATTTGATATGGTAGGTCTTAATTTATGTTGTCTTAAACTTTTTCACTGCATTGAGTTTAAATATGTCTGGGAAGTGTTCAAGAAAGTAACATTAGTCGACTCAGTTCCACCCATTCCAACCGAACGACTGATATTGAACTATTGAACTATTGGTAACTTTTCAGCCCCTGATGAGAAATGACTGGGAACAATGGGAATAAGGGTTGAAGTAAATAAATACATTTTCTTAAATTCTATCTTCATTCATTCATTCATTTTTGCCAGTATGGCCATACAGTAGGCTGTGAGATGGGCATTAAATTATTTTCTAAGTAGTTTTTAAAAATGTCTTGAATTTAGCTTGTAAAAACATGTTGGCACCCCGATTAGTACCATTACTTCATGGTACCTAACAAAGCAGTACTTTTCATGCAGGGGTGGACCTTGCAGACCACATTTGACCCAAGATTGTGGACTCACTGTAACTATTGCTGTCACTGTCTTGCAAAGCATGTGGAAATGACCAAAAAATACTCCGATAAAAGGGTTAAAGGCACTCACACACATGTGTTGTATATTTGTATCGGCTCAGTAACCCATGAAAACAGAGCTGGGCAGTTCTGCTTCAGTTCTGTTGAAAACATTAAATGCTCAGTAGCTCTGAGGAGTGAGCTGTTAGCTAGAAGTAGCTGTCATAAAGAGATTCCCTTGTCTAATAATGAGGTTTGTTAAGTTAGGCCAAACTGGGCCACAGCTGCACACTGCGGTAAGCTTGACCACTAAACCTTCTGTTTTGAACACAAGAGAGGCAAATGTGAAAACAGAGTTTCTGTTTTTAATGACCATAGGGGACAAACTTATCAATTGGATGTCAGAGCTTTGAAATAATGAATGAAAAATTTAATATGACTGGTTTATACAAATTCCCCTTTTCTGATGTGTATAAAAGGCGTATTATTTAGGGTCAGTTTTCTTTTTCAGACTAGTACCAAATACTGGCAATCAACAAAACCAAAAACACTTTATATATTATAAATCAGTTTTCGAGTGTCATAGTAACTTCACAAAATATCTGATGGAAATGCTATAAACTTGTTCAATCAAACGCAAATAGCGGTTCATTAAAAAAAATAGGTTAGTAAATGAATATTCTTTACTCATTTCCCTGGTTATTGCTTATTCCTCAGATAGTCCTGTGGTGTGGACATTGATCAGAACCACAGAGTATAACTGTACACAGTGAGTGAACTGCATCAGAACACCTTTTTAAACACGTGTATTTAACTAGATTAGTGGTTGTGTAAAAAAAAAAAATGCTGATTATTGCATCCAATAATCAATCTACCCCGAGTATGCCCAGGGTTAGTTTTTTTAAGTAGTTTTCTGGGGGGGGGGG